>CAUYRH010024702.1:0-39735 GCA_963574655.1 Perodicticus potto | reverse complement strand
TTTTAATTGTTTTTCATTAAATCATAACTTTGTACATTGATGCATTTATGGGGTTCAGGGTACTGCTTCAATATACAATGTGAAATGCTTACATTGAACTAAGTAACACATCCATCACAATTATACTCATTTCTTAATAGTTTTGAAATGTACCATTACATCAAAGCATGGTAATTTAAATATGTTTTGAAATCAAAACTCATTAGACAGGGAAATTCTATTTCCATGTATCTAGATGATAGATGAAATGAGTCAAAGAGTGTTTTTTAAAATAACCTACTGATTTGCATTATTTGTGTGTCAACATGGATCACTGAGAGCTGATGGGGTTAAGCTGACTTCCAGCCAGCAGCCTGTGTTATGGAGAAATTCACTGGTTTCCCATCAAGCTCTGTCCCCTGTCAAGCAATGAGGAAACCAAGTGATGACTATTTCTAATGGTGACTCAGTCACTGTCTTTGAGGCTGTTGGAGTCAAAGGGAACTCTTTTTTTTTTTTTATTATATCATAGTTGGGTACATAAATGTAATCATGGGGTACAATGTGTTGGTTTTATATACAATCTGAAATATTTTCATCGAACTGGTTGATATAGCATTCATGGCATTTTCTTAGTTATTGTGTACGGACATTTATATTCTACCTTTAGTAAGTGTCTATAACTCAATTACAACAAAAGGGAACTCTTAAAAAAAAAAAAAAGGAACACCTGTTGACCTCAGGAAAACCCAGACCACAGCCCAGAGGTAGAGTGAACAGTGTAATTAACGCTACCCACAGGCCTCCTTTGTCAGCCTCTCGCCCTGCTCCGAGGGAAGGATAACTTTTTTCTTCAATCACTCTTACAGGTGGGGGGAAAGAGGGTGTTCTACTCTTCAGCTTTTGTTTTGGCCACCAGAATTGAGTTTTGGTTTGGGACGCATCTGGCTAGCCCTATTGTCATCTGGACTTGGTTAGAATCATAATCCACACTATGCATTAAAAAGGCAAGGCAGAAAAGAGATGGAGGGCTTGTCTGAGGCAAATGTCTCCTTTTAAAGAGGAGGAAATGGGCCCAGAGAGGTAAAATGACTTTCCCAGGCCACTCGGCTCTTGAATGACAGACCTGGGACTAGTGCACAGGTGTGGTATGACCCATGCTGTGGCCCTCTGTCTCCACTTCACACTCTGTCTCCTCTTCTGAGGATTGATATGGTCATCTATGAAGAGATTCTTGGAAGGAAACTCACTGTGTTAGAACACGATGTCCCAGGAGCTGTGCTGGGTGCTTCACTCTGCACTGGCTCATTTTATCCTCATAACCCTCTGCCAGGCAGTGATCACTACTAAGCCATTTATTTGTACATAGATGGAGAGGTTCCCTGTGGGAGTCGCTGCAAGTCCTTTGTCCCAGGCTCTGTTAAGTGTCTCCTTCTTCTCATCTGCTTCCTGCCTTGGCTTTTCTCACACTCTGAAATACCCATTGATGAGACTCAGTTGGGAGGTTTTAAATGGTAAGGTTTCTGTGAGTCAAGGGGTGACAGGTGGGTCACATCTTATGGGTAAGTCTGAATGCAGAAAATACTGTTTTAAAATTGGATCAAACAAGACTCTCCTGAGAAGTAGAGAGTGTGTTTCCTAAGTAGTGGGGTTTCTTTTAGGCATTGGGTACAAGCAGAGGTGGCATGCTCCTATCAACCCAGCCTCTCCTTCAGCCACAGGCTTCCAAAAGAAAAAGGAACTGAAGGTGCCCCCTCAGCTCCAAGTATTCTTTGTGGCAGCTCTACCTGAGAGACAAGTAATTGATGCCTTTTAAAAAAATCTTTATTGTTTTTCAGATCCTAGAACTTCTTGGTGACATCAAATTCATGCTCTGTTGCACAGCACTTGGTTTCTGTAAAGACCTCTAGGGGAATTGCCCCACGTCTCAGTATCTCTGATGAACCTTTCCCCAGGCATTGGAAGGCTCTTGGTATAGAAATACATTTAAAACAAGATTATGTCTTTTATTTCATGGATCTTACTATTCAAGTGCCTGACCCCGGGCTTTGAATTCAGCAGGTGTTTTTGCATTGATGTTGGGTAAGAAAGGGAAGGAAGGCTGGATTTTTGCCTTCCAAGTGTTCGGGCAATAATTCTAGAAATCACAGTTTAGTGAGGAATGGGAAATATATTCATATGTTAAAATAATACCATTTTTGGAAAATTATCATATGGGAATAAAAGCCCCTGTTCATATGGGTACATGTAAAATAATTTATTATAGTATTTTAGTATATTATTTGTAGTAGTTTATGGTAATATTGCTTAGAGTCACAAGAAACTAGGAAGGGTTTGAAAATGCATCAAGTGGGGAGTTGTTTAAAAACTAAAGTTTATCCATACAATAGAATGTTACACTGCTTTTAAAAATGACTAGGATCTACATATAATAACCTGGAAAGAAGCCTATAATATACTGTTTAATGAAGAAAGAAAATATCCCAGTAATGTAAACAACATGATTCCATTTATATATAACATATACCAATAGCACACACTTATATATATAACTTATGTCTCCTATATATTTACATAAGAAATAATAGAGGAATATACAGCAAAATGTTAACATTACCTTCAAGAAGTGAAAATTTAAGTTTAATAGTTTTTTTAAAGTTTAAATTTAAAAAAACCCTTTGGGAAGAAAAGAAAGAGATCAGAGTGGTTGTCTAGGAAGGAATCAAAATCAACAACTTGGTTCAGCCACCTCCATTCCTTGTGCACTTTCAGGTGGGGCTACCCCTGAAGAACAAGAGATCAGCCCTGTGCTAGCATAGACCACAGTGTATTGTGCCCCAAGTGAGACAATAAGTAGTGCACCTGGAGAGTCAAGGCTGAGAAACTTCTCATCTATAAAAGTTTCAGAGCACATTGGAATTTGGGCATGTTGATAAAGAATGTGTCCAAATCCATACTGTAGGCTACAATGCTTCTGGTCCAGGCCTTATAGCCTCCGGGGTCTCCCCATCCACATGAAATAGATACTTCTTACAAGGCGTACCTGAGTGTAAGTCGTTGATTATAGTTATATTTAACCTATCAGAATCAATCCATAAGACTCCTGATAGTATCTGAATCTACTATAGCCCTCATCACACTAGTCATTTCCCCAGCTCTTCATGGAAAACAAGCATGATGAGGCAGGAATATCCTTTTTCATTTTTTAGTCCAGAATGTCTAGCACATGCCTGGCCCACAGTCATTGCTATATAAGGGTTTATAGGGGAAAAAATGTATTGAGTTGAAATGCTAGATAGACTGAATGGTTTCTAGCTGAGTTATTATACTGGATGGGCCGAATGGTTTCCAGCTGGCTTGGGGGGGGGTGGGATTCAGGAGAGATTTTCCATGAAAAGGTAAGCCTTCATGAAAAGGTAAGATTTGAAAAGGAGGAGAGAAATGGAGTGTACGACCTCCACCAAGTAGACAAAGCCAATCGTGTTGTGGCAGCCTTTTAGAAAATTTTAGAACCTTTAGGGATCTGCTACTGAATCCATTTTCCCTCTTCTCCAAAGAAGTTTGGGTTCCCTTATAGGACACTGAGAAAATGTCTGTATGTGTTTGGGTCATTCTTATCCTTAAAGAAATGTAGGTAACAAGAATATTTAATTTTTTAGGAGAATAAACCACCAAGGATTAAGCTGTTAATGCAGAACTACTAAGGAAATTTCTCCCAAATATTGTTAGAATAAATAAACGAAATAGCATCATATCCAGCACAAAACCACAATGAATTCATTTAATCAGACATTATCAGAGCAAGAAAGAACATTCTGGTTTTAATGGCAAAAACAAACCAAAACAGAAACTCTCAAATTGCCTTGCAGGCACCGATGACTCTGTAAGCAAGTTGTTGTTTGGAATATAGTTTAAGAAATATTGAGCCTTGGGTTAGAGAAGAATAGGACTGCAAAAGCTTTTGTACCGGAGAACCATTCAGGTGTGGGGCCTTCTGGATGCTCAGCCAGGTAGCTGGCTACTGCAGCCTCGGCTTGGCGCCCATCTGGTCCAGAAGAACACTGCTGGATTACTTGCCATGACATGGTGATGGATCATGGCTGCAGCCTGATTCTCGAGGAGCTGTGGATACAGTGAGGTATGCCATGGTCACATGCAAACACTGGCCATGTGTGAAGTCACCTGGGAGGATGAGAAAACCACATGACACACCTTCTACCTCTCCCCTTATTGCAGCAGTCACACTAGAACAAGTCAGAGCCCAGGCTTTCCCAGGCAGCATGGTCTGCATGTTAGAAATGCTGCATCCTGATTCCAGGGGCACTGGATTTGAGAAGCAGCAAAGGAAGTGTTGGTTGGCCCGAGAGACGACACAGTCTTCACCTTCTGGGGTTCACAGATGAAAGGAGAGAGAATAACAGGGTCCCAGCACCAGGTGGGTAGAACCTCAGAGGCCTTGCTCAACTAGTGTTTGCAGCTCCTCTACATTTTTGCCAAATAATTAGTCTAACTGAACCTTTTCAGTGATAGAATACTCATTTCTTCTATGGCATCTCATAAAGCTGGATAACGTTTCCAATTACAGCCCTCCTCCAGAGTCTCATTCCAACCTTTGTGCCCTAACTAGTTCAGCCCTCAACACAGCTGCCCTCCACTCCACAGTCCTCAAGAACCTCTGTGTTAGAGACGGGCCTTTCTACAGTGTAGGGGGTTTTATAGTTTTGGAGGCCCGTTTCTGTAACTTAGGGAATCTCTTTCCTCTGTAGATCTTTTTTTATCTCCAAATATCCTTATCTAGTTGTCTTTAACTGTGACTATCCAGTAGAATTAGGGACTTTAAAAAATCCTGGAGCCCAAACCTCCTTGAACCATACCCTCTGGGGGTGGAACCAAAGCACTGGTAATTTTCAACCTCCCTAGGTGATTCTATTTTTTAGCCAAGGTCAAGAACCACTGTCCTAACTCCCTGGTTAACTTCTTGAGGGTTATGGCATAGAATTGGAAATCATTTGAATTCCGACTCTACTATTTAAGCAATTCTCTGTTTTCTTATCTGCTTTGCGGGGATAATAGTACCTACCTCAAAGAGTTGTTGAAAGAACTACAGGAAAACATATGTAAGTCCGGAAGAATCTCTGGCATGTAGTAGGTTTAACTCACGTACCTAAGACAGGGCTTGGCAAATGTTAACAATGTTCGTGTTCTTGCCATGAGATAAGCAGCATTCTAAGTAATTTACATGTGCAATGTGATATATTTTGTGGCATTGAAGATCTAATGTAAGAAAAATGACACAAATAGAATGTGTCTTTGGGATCTCTCTACCTAATAGAATATATGTTCCAAACTACCCACTGAATTCACACCCTGGTGAACTCTCCATACCTCTTGTCATCTCATATGTCTTCTTGCCTCCTCTCAAAATCTTTTCCAAAGCTCTGTAAAAGTTCCATACATGTCAAAGCAGGTGACTAAATTAAGAGCTCCTCAATGGTCAGTCCAATATCTTGTTGCCTCTTGTCAAGCCTAGGGCTTTTTAATGAGTTACACTGATAAAAGATGCCCAGTTAAGTTCTTTGTGGAATGACTAAACGGATTAATCTGGTAAAAGACTATGCTAATACATTTATGCGAAAGAGATGGAGAAAGACTGAGCGTATATGAATGCTGGGGATGTGAGAGAATCATAGGGGTTTGGAACCTGCGACTTCTGATTTCAAGAGGATTCTTTTTTGAGCACCAAGGATGGAAGAAAAGCTTCATACTTCTTTGCTGATCCCCTTTTTAAAAAAGGATTTATTCTACAAAATTTGGATTAAGTCAAAAGACTGAAGTCAAGGATCCAGAAGGCCACATGTGGCCCCAAGGCTAAAGGTTCCAGTACTGTTCACATGTCATGAATTTTCACAATCACATGCGGTGGATACCCAGGTAATACCTTACTGAATAACTAATAACTCCAAACTTAGCCTCTTAAAGTAACAATTATTTTGCGTTTGAACTTGTAATTAGGTGGTTGCACAGTAGGGCTAGCACCTCTCTGTTCCAAGATGGCTCAAGGGGGGATGGAATATCCACTGTTGAGCTGGTTCACTCTTGTCCTCCCAGCCTTAAGGAACCACTCGGGTAGCGTAGGTTCCTCACAGCCCCAGGCTGGCTCTAGTTTGGACTGGGTGGAATGGAAAATGCTTGCCATGAAAATACAGTTCTCCATCTCAGGCTCTCCACTCCCTATTCTAAGGGGAGCCGTGTCTGTGCTTGGGGAGAAGCCAAGCTAAGCAAAAGATTTCAACAGCGAACGGAGGAAACACACCCACTGAGGTTCTCATAGCAACATAATCACGCACAGGCAGCAGCCTATTTCGGTGGGAGCTCGTTTCAGTTCCCCTCCTCCCTGGTTAGTCACGGAGTGGATGCACAAGCAGAAGCAGTATGGGGTGGGGGCAGCGTGCTGGAACGAACGTCGGAGGCTGGGAAGCCGGGTCCTCAGCTTGCTGTAGGACCACAGACAAATGTCCTCTTCTCTCTGATTTTGGGTCCCTATCTGTAAAAGAAGAGGATTGGACCAAAGACCTGTGAGGATTCTTCTCTGATTTTCATTGCACACACACTGAGCCTCTTTATGGTAGGAGATCAGACATCTTTCACAATCTTTTGTCTCTGAGAAGATGCTTAGAGAAAAGGGGTTTTGAGAGGGTAAAAGTCATTCTTTGAGTTTCTTGCCACATTTTCTTTCATCCTCTCATCCTCATCCTCTCTTCTCTCCCTACCGTCCCTTCCCATCTCCACTTAGTCCAACGCATCCTTTCTTTCTGAGGACCAGGTGATGGAGCATCTTTAGTACTGAGCACTATCTTGGCCCTTCCCTTCAGTGGACTCTGGGGTTAGTTGAGGACAGTCAGGCTCACACTTCCTGGATGTCAAAGGTGATGATGAAAGCAAAGAGGGCGTTTAGACTGATTTCCCCAAATAGGTACAGAGATGAAGTGAACAGAACCAGGATGTTCAAGAAGCGTCTTTTAGGTCCCTGTCCTTGACTTGTAAGCTGAAAGCTCGAAAGTCCAGCTGTTTGAAGGAGTGAGGCTGAGTGTCCGGACGCAACAGGAGAGGCAGAGGCAGAATAGGGGTCCCGCCCCCTTGTTCTATCTCCCACCCCGACAGATGGCCAGTAAGACAGAGAATCGGGAGCTTTCAAAGACAGGAATGCATTGTATCAAAATTCACACCCCCTGCTACCGCCCAAACTCCCTTAAAAAAGGATCAAGAGAATCCTAATGGGTATGCGACATCCTCCCTTTCTCCCATAAAAGGGACTTCAAAATCTGGTAGGGGGGAGGGGTGAGGAGAGAGAAATGTGTGGGCAGGGGGCTACCGGGGAAGACTGGGGTAAGGGAGCACGACTTCAGTCTCATCCACTTGACTCTCTCCCACCCTCTCTCCCAAGCCACCTCTGGCTGCCACCTTCGCCCCACCCTCTCATCCTGACAGGGGCTTAGAGTTCCCAGAACCCTGGACAGGGACAGTGGGAGAAAAGGGTCGATAATGATACCATACATGGTCCTAGAGTTGAAGGAGTTAAGGACCCTCCCCCATCCAGTCACCGATCCCTCCGTTCCCCAAACAGTAATTCGCCAAGGAAGGATCCGGGAACTGACTAGGAGCAGGAGAGTTGGGGTGAGGAGGTTTGGAGCGGGAGCGAGGTAACCGTGGCCCAGTCTTGCCCAGAGGTTGTCCTAGGTTGGGAGGACGCGATCTGGGTCTAAACCTACAGAAGCCTTGCCCCGGCACCTGCTTTCTCCGAGCCACCCGCGCGTCCCCGCAGCGACCGCGCAAGTTGTGCGCAGCGCCAGGGAGTGGAGGCGGCCCAGAGACCCTCGGAGACTGGGGGAGGGGGCGGGCCCGGGGGCGCTGGGGGCCCTCGGTCCGCGCCCGGCAGCCGCCTGCTCTGCCGAACCTCCTACCCCGCCCCCACTCACCCGGCTCAGCCCCTAGGAGAGACGCGCAGGAAGCGTGTTGCTTCGCCCAGCGGATCGGCAGAAGTTGAGAGGAGTTGGTGGCTGCCTCCAGCCGGCCGGACTTTGCGAGCAGCCGGGAGAGGAGCCGCCGCGCTGCCGCCGCCGCCGCCGCGGAGCCTTCGGGGTTGCTTGCCTTCAGCTCAGCCCGCAGCGCGGGTGGAGAGGGGCGGGGAGGGGGTCGGGGTACGCCAGAAGAACTTGAAACTGTGTGAAGGAATCTGAAGCAGATGAGAAGGGAGGAAAATAAAACAAAGTGGAGACTGCAGAAAAGACTCAACCGTGGTTGATTGTATCGGCTGACGCTCCAGCAGAGGGGCTGGGTTGGATTTTTTTCTCCCATTCTCTCGCTCTCTCTTTTAAAGCTACACCAGCTCTCTCTTTCTCTACTATCTCTATCACCAAACCCTTGCTGGCTCTTATGGGCATGAAACACTCCTCCCGCTGCCTGCTCCTAAGGAGGAAAATGGCGGAGAACGCTGCTGAGAACACCGAGGTAAGGAGGCGAGAACGCCGGGGCTCTCGCCGACCCCGCCACCCACCCGGACCACCGCGCTGTCTCCGCCGCCGCCGCCACCGCTGCTGCTGCTCAGCGCCTAGTGCCGAACTTTCCCCGGCTCCATCCCGCTTGCTTCAGCCGGCCGAGCGTGTGTGTGTGTGTGTACGTGTTGGTGGTGGTGGCTGGGGAGAAGTTCATGTCTCAGGTCCCCTCCCTTTTGAAAACGCACAAGAGTCGCTCTCACTCCCACCACCCTCTCCTGCCACCCGCTGCTCCCTTCTCCATCCCCCAAGTCCCAAACCCTGGGCAGCCGCGCTCCCCTGCCCTCTCCTCTGGGCTCCGTTAGGGCTCCTGGGTCCAGGCTTTGTGCAGAGCTGGGGAGGATGATCCTGGGGCCAGGTCTGCGCCCTGCAGCGCCTTGACCATCTCCTGCTGCTGCCTCCCATTTACCCTTCAGGCTCGAGTCAGTCCCTGAGCTCTCAGTCCCCGCAGCAGCGCTGAGAGCTCCTGGCCGCGGGGGCCGAGCCAGTAGGACTTGGGCGCCTCCAAAGACCCCCTGGCCCAGATCCGAGCTGGGGAGAAGTCTGCAATCCTCGGATGTTAGAGCCGCCTCGGGGGCGCTAAACCTGCGTAGGGCGCGCTGGCCGCGGCCACTTTCAGCACCAGGGACAGCGCCCGCTCTTGCCGCAGCCAAGCCTGCGCGGGTGGTGGGGGCTGCTCTCCGCCGGCTGCAGAGAGAAATGGGTCTGCGGCTTCTTGTCCCGCAGGAGAGGAGGTCGTTCTAGCTCTGCAAATTGGGCTCTTGCCCCTCTGCCGTCGGCAGTCCAATAGCTGCCCTTTCTCTACTCTCCAGCTGGCCCTGAGCCTCCGAGAGCCCTACTGGGCTTTGCGTCCCAAGACTAGAGGCTGTGTTTCCTCGCCTCGCACTGACCCTTGCTGTCTTTACTACTGGACTATTTCGTAGGCTCTGGGCACCTGTAGTCACAAAAGGGATCGGCGTGGGCAGCCCCCTTACCTTCCTGGAAAAACGGTGCGCCGAGGTGGGGGCGGAGTGGGGTATGTGTGTGAAGATCATCCCTTACTCGGTGGCAGGAAAAAGACACAGAGAGCAAACTCCCAGGCTCTATTAATAGCTGGGAGTCTGGCGTGGCTGCCGTACATTTCACATATGGTTACCCATATGCAGCAGGCGGGTGGGGGAAGGGGCTGGCGCTGGGATTGACCCTCTGTGTTGCCGGAATACCAGAGGGTGTGGAGACCCTGATCTTCTTTGGAGGTCTGAAGTCTGCAGCTAACCCCTATTCCACAGCGTAGTCAGCAAAGCTTTAAACATCTCTATTCTCTGAGAGACTAGAAGCAGCATGCAACTGTCGAATTTCGAAACATACACGCTCTGGGACTTGAAAGCAGTGGGGCATTCAGTAGCTATTGCTGTCTCCTTGAGTTAGGGCAAAGGAGGAACGCGTGCTGTCCCCTCACCACTTCCTCTTCCCCACCCCCCACCTGACAGCAGAAGTTCAGACGACCGTAGTGCAAGGCGCCTGGCTTCCCGGCAGAGAGCCAACCTCACCAATCCCCTTGCCCTCCGCCCTTGGATAACCCTTCGGCAGAAAAGGTTTCTAAAAATAGCTCAGAGTCTCAAGGCCGCGCTTGTGTAAAGTGTTGGGCGAGCGGCACGCAGCCGTCCCTGCAGCCAGGTGGCTGGAGCTCTGGAAGCAAGAAGGCACTTCCCCCTTTATCACCTCCCTCCACCCCCAGCTTGTTTTTTTTTGAAAAAAGTTTTTGTGGGTCCCTTCCCACCGTACTCCCGCGGTTGTGCGGGATCAGGTGCAGACCCTTGCCGGGATCCGCAGTGTGCAGTGGCGGCTGCCGGGCTCCCAATCTCAGCTAGGGTTAAAGGCGGCCGGAGCAGGCAGAGCAACGAGCGCCAGGCTATTTTTACTTGCTTCCCCCGCCGCTCCGCGCTCCCCCCTTCTCAGCAGTTGCACATGCCAGCTCTGCTCAAGGCATCAATGAAAACAGCAGTAGAGGCGGCCCAGCTCTAGCAAGGAAAAAAAAAAAAAAAACCCGCCACGCGCAGTGCTGGGCACAAAAGAGGGGGAGGGGAACAAACCTAGCTGCGGATCCTTGGAGCGGAGTGAGTCCGGGTGGGGGGTTCAGTTCTTGGCAACTTCCTTTGAGAATTGGTGGCACCCCAGACTTGGTCAAACGTGCCCAGAGGAGGCATCCAGGCAGCGTGACAAACACTTGGTTTTCCTCCAGGAACTGGCTGTTTTTGGAATAAGCCAGGACTAGAGCAGTACTTCCAAAAGTGGGGTACTGTGGGTTTGCCTGCATTTATGGTGGGGGAGAGAGAGAGGCAAGAGCCTGCCTCCGTGTATGTGTGGGTGAGTGGTGGTGATGGTGATAATGGTCCTTGTTCTTAATTCAACACATCTTTATCAAGCACTGACTCTGTACCAGGAATAACTAGATTCCCTAAATTCCAACATGAGGACCAACTGGTGTCTGCCCTCAAGGGACTCACAGTCTGGTGGACAATTGTGTGAGATACTCCTGTAGCCACCTTTCCCTGCCTTCTGTTGGTGTTGTTTGCAAGCTCTGAATCTCATTTCATCCTCACAGTAATCCTGTGAGGTAAGAAAAGGTTAGTATTCATTTCTTACCATCATTTTATATTTATCCTATACCCGAGGCTCAGGCCAGGGCTGAGGTCAAGCAATGCCTGAAAGTCATCTTGTCAGTAAAGTGTGCCTTGAAACAGATTTCCCCCTCCTTCTGATTTGTTGCTCTTTGCCCTACCCTTGTTATTTCTAAAAAGATGCCATGTGTGAATGAGAGGAGAGGAATACTTTGGAAGGGAGCGATGCAGTGACAGGGTAGGCAGGCGGGTGGAGGAGGTGCTCTTCCACAAGGTAAAGATAGGGAAAGATAGTCCAGCCTTTGGGCAGGATGGAGAAAGTGAGGAAAGTGAAGAGTACTTTCATTGCTACCAAAGGTTCCCTTCACAAAGTGAAGTATCAAGCTAGGTGGTGGGGGTATCAAGGTCACAGGCTCGGTGGGCACAGCTGGCACTGGGTGGCCTTGGGTGCACTCTTTAACCACTTCAACCTCAGCTTTCTTCTTTGTCAACTTGAGTTGATGCTACTTATGGAATAGGGTCGGGGCGGGGTATCAGGAAATGCCAGGACAGCCCCTGGCACATGGTCAACACACAGTAGTGTCAGTTTCATGTGGTGTTAGTTCCAGACGTACTTCTCTTCCTTGGCAAAGGCCCTCATCCTTCCCTCTCTCCACCTCACTGTCAGCCTTTTCTTCTCCCCTGCTCCCCAGGTGTCATCTGAAACCTCCTGTGACTTCTGAAATGTGTGCAAGCCTCTAGGCCCACTCTCCTTACAGCCCACTCCAGTGCCTGACCTGGTCATCTCACCTCTGCTTTCTGTGGTTAGTGCCTCTGAACTGTTGGTCTTCCTCTGCAATCCAGCCTCATCATCACTATTGTACTGGATTGGCTTTCAGAAGCACAAATCTGCTCATGATCAGACATGTCTAAAAACTTGGGATGTTGCCCTATTGCCACAGATTAAAGCCCGATTTCCTTACCATATCTTACGAGGCCCTTTAATACCCGCCCCATGCAATTCTCTGAAGAGATCGCCAGCTTCATACCTGACCACCTTTGTGTGCCCTTTAATGGTGTTGCTCTTTTCCTCTTCTTTTTTCTGGAAAAAATCTTCCTCAGCCTGCAAGACCCAGCTCAAATGTCACTTCCTCTGGGCAGTCTTCCCAGATCTGCCACATATCCTCTTTTCCCAGGGAGACTGATGGCTCCTTCTTGCATGTTTCTATCACCCGTCCCTCACTTTTCCTGTTGGAAGATAATTGGCTTTTTGTATGTCTAGTTCTCTAGTTAGATAATGAACTCTGTTTTGGGTATTGCCTGTTCATGGCACTGTGTCTAACTCACAGTAAATAACAAATGTTAATAAATGTTGGCTGAATTGATCCGTGAGATTGTGAATGAACTTTTGAGGCTTCTAGGTTTTAGTTACTCGTAGCTTTCTGAAAATTTGGATTTCTATCTTCCACCTCTCTGCTGTACTTATGTTACTGTGAACCTTTACAACTCAAAATGGGTAAAGATTTTGGGACTCAAGGTGCTGCAGCCACTCAAAGCCTGGGTACCTTTTGGTAATTCACGACCCTATTCAATACTCAGTAATTATTGACTCTTGCTATGGGGTGTTCATCTGGATAGCAGTTAAAGGGATTAATCACAATGTCCAATTACAAACTAGCGGGGATGATGGATTCCACTTCACTGTTGCTTGCTTTACTGATTCTTGGTGAAATGCATTATTTATGGTGATGAATCTCTGATTGGGGTTTTACCTCAAAGGAGAGCCTCTAGGGGTGGGAAAACAGTTTTAGCTAAGAGTCATTTCTGGAGACTGGTTTTTGAATGTTTTGTTGACTTGCTGGCCAGGCGGAGAGAAGAATTATTGGGTGGGAAAAATTCTACAATACGGCAGCGGCATTAGGAGTTGCAATGAGTTATAGGGACAACGAAGTGGACTACCTTCATGGTATATCTTGGGGGTTTGGGCTAATGGATCCTTCTCCTCAGGAAGGTTAATTTCAGTTGACTTTGTGGTCCAGTTAGAGAAAGGTTTAGGACTTACGGAAGAGGGGCAAGCAGAGGGGACTCAGGCCCACTTCTCTGAGGATGGCCTGCAACTGTGTCTCTTTCTGGAGTCTGGACACCAACTAACAACACAGGCTCTGGTGCCAGACTGCCCAGCTGTAAATCCAGCTCTGGATTTACTAGATGTGTTGCTATGTTGAACAGTTGCTTCACCTTTCTGAGCCTCATAAAATTGTTGATGATTAAATGAACCAATTCATACAAAGGAATTAGGACATTGCTTTGTACGGGATGAGCACTCAGTAGGCTTTTATGATAATTATCCTGCTGACTTTTAGGAGTCTTGCCAATAAAGCGTAAACTGGATGAATTCTCCCACTTCCTCATTTCTCCAGCTCCAATGACCCTTAAAACCTTAGTCTTCCCTTGGTGAACACTGATTTATGTCTCTAAGTGAGCTCAGGAGAATTAAGAAGCTATCCACATATTTTTTCCCCCCCTGGAAAATTTGGCTTTTCAGAGAGTCCTAAATTGGCTTTTGGCTGTCAAAGAGGGTGAAACACAACACTCCTGTCTCCAATTCAGGAGTGGGTTTCATTTCTTCCTCTTTGCTAACTGCAATGTGAAGTGATTATCACATACCAGTGTGGAACATGCAAGAATCTGTAAAAACAGTCCTTACACCTTGGCGTCGATGCTGCCAACAGGGGAAAAATGGGCAGCATGAAAATATATGAACTGCCAAGGTAATTGCAAGCAGCTACCGCGTGTGTGAGGAGGCAGGTGGTGCTGTCTTGGTCACAGGATAGAGGAAGCCCAGGCAAGACGGAGAATCCAAAAGGTTGTCCTTCTGTCTATGCTTCTGCCTCTGAGCACACTTAACCCAGGTGTGTAGTTGGCCACTTGCTCTCTTGTTAAACAAACAGCTTCAGAGAAGGCAGGTTACCCAAACTTCTCAAGCATTTCAGTAGTCAGGAAATTCTTCTTGAAGTCTGAGCTTCATCTCTTCTATTGCAATTAGAGTCATCTCTGTTTACATTCTTCTAAAAGGAGATGAAAACTGGCTGGATACCTTTCCGTCTTGAGTCGTATTAGGCTATCTCACTCTCTTTATTAGTTGTTTTTGTTCCAAATAATTCCGATCCCTTTCTCTGGTATGCTGGTATTATCCTTCTAATAGGAGTATTTAGGAGAGGAGTGTTTGAGAAAATTTGCCTCAAATATTATTCAGCCAAAAATATACAAAATATCCGCCGGGATATTTCACACATCAAATGTCTTTTCTTACTTCACTTGTTATAAGAATTCCCTCAAGCATCACAGCTCTTCCCGGATTTGTAATGGGTAACCCATAAGAACAGATCTCTTTTTAAAGTGTAATTTTATAAGAGCAAACAGCTTGATATGCATCTTTTCATAAAGTCATAGAATCTTAGAGCTGGGTTGAAACGCAAATCATTCAAACCAGGAGATAGGAACACTTGTCCAACATCACAGACCTCTTTAGTGTTGGTGTCAAGACCCTATGAACCCCTAGGCCTGTGTTATTTATACCTCTTTTACAAAGCACCTGATTCTTCTTCTTCTTCTTCTTCTTCTTCTTCTTCTTCTTCTTCTTCTTCTTCTTCTTCTTCTTCTTCTTCTTCTTCCTCTTCCTCTTCCTCTTCCTCTTCCTCTTCCTCCTCTTCCTCTTCCTCTCCTTCTCCTCCTCCTCCTTCTCCTTCCTTTCTGGTGTATCCTGATGTAGATGATCTAAAACCATTGTTTCTCTACATGAAAGCTAGAAATTGTGTATAACGAGAGCTCCGTCTTTTTCATAGCACCTAAAATGCTCATTTAATATATTTTGTCACACGGAACACCGTGAGCTGCCCAGTGTCCCACTGTACAGATTAATTAATGGAAGCATAGGGAGTTAGTGTTCCTTGCTCAAGTCCCACTTTGGGACTCAAAGATCGGTTTTCTAGCCACCAAATCTCTTCTTTTTCCAGTGTGAAGGCAGGAGAAGAAGCAGAATAGAAACTTAGAATGTGAAGAGAAAGAATGGAGAAATTAACAGGAGAAAGGTGGGGTGGTGAATTTTCAAGAAACCTAAGAAGACAAATCAAACCCGCTTTCCTTTTCCCAGACTTCTGCCACCATCTTTCCATCTTCCCTTCCACCGTCCTCAATACTTATGCCCTCCCGATGACAGGCACCTCACTTCTCCTTCACCTCTAAGACATCCCTATGCCCAGAGTCCCCGCTGGCAGGCTGGGGAAAAGAACTTTTGTCTAACATGCATACCTCTCTGGAAGCTTGACCCAAGGCCTTCAATGTTAAATTTGGATTCTCATCCAGCTCCTTTACTGTGATAAAATCAACACTAAAGACTTCAGCACAGGAATTTCAGTTTTTAGATTTATTTTTGTTTCATCACCTGTATGACTCTTCCTAATGTTACTTTTAATAAATTACCACAAACTGGGTGGCTTAAAACAACAGAAATTTATTCTGTCTCAATCCCAGAAGCCAGAAGTCTGAAACCCAGGAGTCAGCGGGGTTGATTCCTTCTGCTGGTTCTGGGGGAAAATCTGTTCCTTGCCTCTCTCCTAGCTTTGGGCAGTTGCCAATTACGCTTAGTATTCCGTGGCTTGTAGGCACAGCATCCCAATATCTGCCTTCATCTTCACGCGGCATTCTTCCCTGCGTGCGCGTGTGTCTCTGCGTCTTCTCTTATAAAGACAGCTGTCATGTGGTATTAGGGGCACCCTAATCCAGTGTGACTTCCCTTAAACCCAATTATACCTGTAAAGATCCTATTTCAAAATGAGGTCACATTCATAGGAACCAGGGGTTAGGACTTCAGCACATCTTTTTGGGTGACACAATTAAACTCACAAATCACCCCAAACAGCACCCATTACGTAGACAATGGCTGACATATAACTGCATGAAAACACAAACAGACCTCAGAATAGTTGTGAAGACAACCAAGGTGTCTGTCTATCCCTTCATTTTTCCTGCCGCTCTCTCGGCTGTACACCTGCCCACTGCCTTCCCAGGTCTGTATCGTGGCCTTTTCCTTAAGCAGGAGCAATAATTATAACAAAAATTATCATTTTCATGTTCATATTATGGGGTGGGCACAGTGTTAGCCACTTCATAAGCATTGCCTTATTTCATTTACACAGCAACACTACAAAGCAACCCTTATTAATTCCCTTTGGCAGTTGAGGGAACTAACATTGTCTTACCAAGATAGGAAGCAGCAGAATTGAAATGTTCTCAGCTGTCGGTGTGGCCTTTCTCCTCTCCCTTATCCCTACTTCCAACCTCAGTCTTGCCCTCCCTTTTGCTCCATACCAGCTCCTTTCCACTGGGAGATGTGGGGAGGTGCTGATAAGCTTCCATCTGTGGGAAATGGCCCGGAAGCCCCTGGAGCTTGTGGCCCTGTTGTAGCAGTAGGTTCCTCCCAGGGAATTTGCTTTGTAGTTGTCAGAGCAATTATTTCAGTGGTAGAATTGTGAGCCTACCACCAGCTTATTTGAAGGGCTATCCTGGAGGACAGGAGGGACACTGAACAATTAAGCCGGGATGAGTGCTGGCTTCTTGGCCTAAGGCAGTTTCGTGTGGAGGTTAAGTGTGCAGGTTCCAGGACTGTTATGCTGGGCTCCTGGCTCAACTATGCTGCTTACTCGCTTACTGAACTTATCTGTGTCTGGGTTTTATCATCTATGACACGGGTAAGGGTGCATTGTCCCATAAGGATATTCTGAGGATTAAGTGGGTTATTTCACATCAAGCATACATCTGGCGAATGGTAAATACTCACAGAAGATTAGCTATTATTAATAATCTGGGCTTATCTGGCAGTGTCCTAAAGGGAGAACAGATACATGAAGGGCCTTTTTGGTGACATAATGTCCCTGAAAGAGGCCAGAGGAGAGCAGCGAAGGGAAGGCCTATTTGGGGGCAATTAATCCTCAGTCAGCCCCAAAAGAGCCAAGAAAACAGCTGAGGACAGGGCTCTTTAGCACCCCTGCCCAGGGGGCCACTAGTCCCCAGGTGAAGGGCCCCAGTTATAGGAGGGACAAGGATTCTCTGTGACTTATCGGCTACCTACCCCAGCTCCCACTTAGCTCTGGGTTCTATAACTCAGGTGTCTGGCAACTTGTTTAGAATGGAAGTGAAACTTCATGAGTCCTTACAAATGTGAGAGCCCTGGGTCATGCACAGGGTCAGCTGTGCTAGAGGGCAGACTTCCTAAGTGCTCGGTGTTGCAGGCTTCTTGTACCCCAACCTCCCATCATTGTCCCGGAGAGAGCACAAGTCCTACTTATTGATTATTGGATTGGTTGGTGACTTTTCCCACATTCCTACTGAGAGAAACTGAGGTGGTGGGGAAGAAGCGAGAGAAAGAGAGGGGAAGAGAGAGAGAGAGAGAGGAGAGAGAGAGAGAGAGAGAGAGAGAGAGAGAGAGAGACCTGGGCTGACATGACAAATTGGGTGTTTAATTACCAAGTTAAACTCCCTGCCCTCTTGGCCTTAAATTAAGAATATGTACTTGTGTGAATAGTTCAACTGAGACTGGATGCCACTAGGAATGGATTGGCTATTAGCAAATTCACCAATTAAAGCCCCATTTGTCCTTGTATTGTGAAAGATAATCTCTTGTTAGCTGAAGTAAAGTAAAGTGGTGGCCTTTCAAGGATGGCCTCCCAGAAATTGAAAGACTGTAATTCCCACCAGATGCATTAAATTCAAGGACTTCATCTCTCCCTGACAAGCAGTTATGACAGCAATTCTCAGAGGAGGATCAATCTGAGAGTTCCTCAGATGATTATCACCCATCAGGAGTGCAGGCACATCATTAAGGCACGTCCTCTATTAACATGCATGAGTTCAACTTTTGCCTACAAATTTTTGGCTAGTAGAAACTTGATGACTGTTTATTGAATGAATAAAGAAAGCAAACCTATATATTGTATACACTATGCTAATTTCCTTTTGTCAGAGGCCCTTTCTACTACTCTTCCCCCCAAATTAAAGTTGTTGATCTAGTATGGTATAGGGGAGAGTTTTGGAGTCAGATCTGAGTTTGAATCCATTTTCATCCCTGTGGGATTATAAAACCCGTTGTTTAGGGCTATGAGGATTAAATTCGAAAATGGCTTAAGACTGACAAATGTTTTCTTCTTTTTCTTCCTGTTAGAACTTTACTTGCCAGCTTTTGTTTTGCTTTTAGGAGAAAATTTATAGTTTGAGGCAGGAACAGTTGTTTCAGATGTTCAATGAGAGTAGATATAAATGATCTTGCCCAGGCAGACTGCAGGGTGTGTGGGGATGTTGTGTGCGGGAACGTGCGCACACATCTGAGTCAGTAGGCACAGTAGACATGTGCTTACATACTTATTCTACATGGTTCTCAATTCATATCATGTAATTCATAAGGTATGAATTTTTTATGTTATTTATTGGAGATGGAGTTTTGTTCTGTTACCCCAGGGTAGAGGGTAGAGTGCTCTGGCATCCTAGCTTATAGCAACCTCAAACTCTTGGGTTCAAGAGATCCTCTTGACTCAGCCTCCCAAGTAGCTGGGACTACAGGCTCCCACCATGATGCCCTGGCTAGTTTTTCTATTTTTAGTAGAGATGGGCTCTTGCTCTAGCTCAGGCTGCTCTCAAACTCTTGAACTCAGACAATCCACCCACCTGTCTTAGCCTCCCAGAATGCTAGCTAGGATCATAGGTGTGAGCCACTGCTTCCAGTTCATATGGTAGGAATTCAATAATTGGCCTAGAACTTCTGAGCTAAACACAGGGTCTAATGTCTCAACATAAGGGAGGATATTGCATGTGGGACAGACGTGAGGGTGAGGCCTGGTGTGGGAGCAGCTGCGGGAGAGTCTTATAGAGTGGCCCGGTGTTTCAGTGTCAGCGGCGTGCATCATTGACTGCATGACTCCCGGTGCTGTGGGTTCCTTGAGCTGGGCTCTGGGTCCCGTCTTCTCCACATACTCTTTCTAGGAGATGCCATCCATTCGCTCAGCTTCTTCACTAGTCTATATGCCAGTGATTCTCGGGCTTTCCTGAGCCTGACCCCACACATCTGACTGCCGCTTGGATATCTCCTAGGCACCTCAGGGCCTCTGCGTCCTCTGGAGTCCTCACCTCTTGTCCCCTCCTGCCAGCCTCATCTTGCTTAGTATTAAGTCGCCAAGATGACAAACCTGGGCTCTGCACTCTCCTTTCTCCACAACAAGGCCTGGTGATTCAGCGTCGTGGGTGTCTGTCCTCTTTGTCCTGACTGTCCTTTTCATGCCCCACCCCCTGTGGTTGTCCTGGTCCGTGTCTCTTCATCACTTGCCTGGACCTTTGAGGTGAACTTCCAGGTGATCTTCACACACCCTCCCTTTCCTTGCTTTGATCTATTCTCAGAGCAGCATGAATGCACATTCCCAAATGGAAATCGGATTATATTTCTCCCCTGCTTAAACCCGTCAGTGGCTTTTCCATTATTCTTAGGATAATGACCCACCTCCTTACCATAGCTCATGGAAAAATTATGCCCCTGAATACTTTTGCATCTTCATTCCTTAGGAATCCTTCCTTTCTGCTCCAGCCATGCTCAGCTGCTCACCTCCCTTCCTCACCATATAGCTCCTACTCTTTCTTCAGCCCATTTCTTCCAGGAAGCCTTCCCTGACACCACTCTCTTAATCCAAGTCTGGTTTAGTTCTCCCCCCAAGTTATCCTGTAGCACTCATGCTGCTTCTGTGACAGTGACAGTGACAGCACATACCACACCATATTTATTTCCCCATTTCCTTGTTTATGAGCCAACCATAACCTCTTCTTTCTTCCACTCATTCCCTGGCCTGCCTGTATTGTTCACCACTGAGTCTCCAGTATCTACCATGGTGTCAGGGGACTGATAAACCATTTCTTCAATGAACAATCCTTGCTACATGTACCTTTCCTGCATGAAAAGTGCTCTATGGATGCTAATAATTAAATGAATGTCTATTGATTGCTCCCCTTCCCAGTATGCTGGTTGAGATGATATTGGTCATGTACTTCTTCTACCAGAACAGAAAGTCTCTGAGGTCATAGCCATCATCCCCTGACCTAACATGTGGCTGTGGTTAAGCTGTCCCAGTTAGAGGAACCGAGTCAGAGCTGCAGAGAGAAAGCTCATAGTCAATGCAAGCTCAGTAAGGGAAGATTTTCAGATAGAAAATCTGGCAGCTGGCATGATGTAAGTCTTAGAAAGGGCTGGAAAGTCAGGGTTTTGCCTGGGGAAGTTGGGAATGACCTGGACTTTGGCCCTATTAAGAAGCAGCAGAGATGTCATAGAGGCTTCCCTGAAAAGCCTAGCTTCAGGTAGAAGGTTTAGTATTTGGATCAGCCAACATTTTCCCCCTTCTTGACCCCATCCATCATCAATGGATGATCTAGGAGGAGATCCAGTAAGGGACGTCCCTAGACCAAGAGCAGGTATCTAAACTACCCTGGGGTCCAGCCTTAACCACGGGCTCAGGGGCCCAGGCTCCTGCTCTGGGGAGCGCCCTGCATTGCAGACCCTGAACGCTCCCATCCTGGCCCAGTCTCCTTTCTCATGAGTGCTCTTGGTCCAGCCCTGCCATGTACTCTTCCATCATAAGGTTAAACCTAAGGTTAAACACTCCTAAGTTCAAGTGCTCTTTACCACTACGGGATGACTAGAATCAGCAGTAACATATTATACATTTTCAATTAGCTAGAAAGAGGATAGTAAATGTTCCTAACACAAAGAAAGGATGAACGTTTGAGATGATGAGTGTGCTAATTACCTTCGTCTGATCACCCTACATTATATATGTTGAAAATCACTATATATCTTATGAATTCAGTTATTATTTTTCAACTAAGAAGAGAAAAAAATGTTTTCATTATGTAAAAATAAAATGCTCCCTCCTTCGGGAGATAAAGAAAATGAAACCAAAGGCTTGGGCTGCTGGTAACACAGGGCCTGGGACTTTGTCCACACTGCTGTCTCTGGTGACTTCTTGGAGGCTTACCTGAAGCTCTCCCAAACCCTTTCTTCTTCCAACTTCGCTTCAACATCAGAGATCTGGAGTCTGAGAGCTCTTTAGGTTTTGCCTCCACCACTGGAGTGTACTCTGTGTGATCCAGTCAAGACAGTGAAGAACCCCCTGAGCCCCAAAGGGGGCCTTGCTCAACTCTCCTTGGTCGTTCCTGCCAGTTCCTCAGGCCCTCAGCTGATGCCACATAACACAGCAACAGTTGAGAATCAAGAGCCAGGATCCATGATTCCAACTCTGCTGTCATAAGGACAGCTGACAACTCCCCCCGAAAAGTGGGCGAAATGGGGCTGCCCCTGACGGAAATGGAGACACTGGGCGTAGGCACAAGGAGAAGGCAGGAGGTGCCGTGCAAGTCTGAAACTCTGCTGCCATTAACTTGCCATCTCCAGCGCCTCCCAGTATGGCTCCCTGGCTCTCCCCCACTGTGTTCAGTGGAGTTGGAGGCTGGCTCCTTGTGGCTGCCCCTTCCACACTAGTGCACGTGTGCTAAATTCACGCTAGGAAAACAAGTAGGGGGCAAACAGCATAAAAGGCAGAGGTCTGGGGAAAAGCAGGAAAGGGATCAATCCGGGGCTCTGGCTCAGTAAGAACTGAGCTCCTCTGGGGCCCTGACCTGGACAGGGGATGGAAAGATAGGCAGCCTGCAGGCATTTACTTTTCTGGAGAAGAAGAACCTTGCTCCAGAAATCTCCGCCTTCATGTTTGCTTCCTGCCTGCCGGCTCGGTCTTCTCCTTTCTTTCTCCCATTCTCAGGCCTGGGAGTTTGTACTCGTAGGAGAAAGAATGTTTTCTTTTTCAGGCAGGAGAGACTCTGCAGGGCTCACTGTCCAGGTGGCAGCCCCAGGTTCTCTGCCCTGGGCCCTGTAAGCCCAGGTGTTTGGAGAGTATCTGGTCTCCGGCAGTCGTTCGTTTGGTTCCTGCTTCGCCGGGCAGCTGATGCATAACCTGATGCATAGCCGGGTGTCAAGGCTCTTGCCTGTTCTGAATGTGAAAAGGGCAAAAAGAAAAACAAAGAAGAGGAAGATCTGAGTTTCATATCTGTTAAAGCTATTCTTCTCTGGCCTTCATCAGCGTGTCTTGCTGGGTCATTATTTCTAAAGTGCTAAGGCCTGGCTTATTTCCCAGGACAGAGGGTGTTGTATTTCTCTGGGTCCCACGGCTGTGCCAGCAACTGAGCTCCAGCTGGGACC
Source organism: Perodicticus potto (assembly GCA_963574655.1). Classification (NCBI taxonomy): domain Eukaryota; kingdom Metazoa; phylum Chordata; class Mammalia; order Primates; family Lorisidae; genus Perodicticus; species Perodicticus potto. The sequence goes on along the minus strand of CAUYRH010024702.1, from coordinate 17,341 downwards.
TTGGTGGGAGGTAGTGGAGGTGGTGATTCTGTGGCCGTCCCTGCAATTGCCCTCCTCTGACCTGGCTCTTGCCACCTGCTTGTGATTCACACGATAGACTCTCTCTGGTCTCATCTGGCCAGTCAACAGCATTGGACCCTGTTGGTTGTTGCATTTGAAATGATCTTGTCTGGTCTTTGGGCTCGTAAGGCCTACTTTCTCCTGCATCTCTCACTGCTCTGACTATTCTCTCTTGAGCTCTCAGGTGGATTCTTCTTCCTTGCCCTGTGATGCTGCCTCCAGCTGACTATCCCTGATGATTTCATGATCTTCCATGTGTTGGTACATCCAGACTACACTTCTGGCTGAATTTCTCTTCCCCAGTGTTCTGCAGGCACTTCAAATTCAACTTGACCCAGGCTGAACTCTCTGCCTTTCCTCTCAATTGGTTCATCTGCTCTCACTGTCTGCCTGACTGTATGAAGGGCACTGCATTCTCCCTTTATGCTAGCCAGAAGTCAGGATTCCGGCCAGAGGCCTTGCTTACTCTTCCCTCCCCTCACCCAATCCCAGTCAATTAATATGCAAATCCTGCTATTTGTTAGCATCATTTACTTCTATCTGCTTCTATCTATCCACACTGTCTTAGATCAACCCTCTAGTCTGGGCCACTGCAGCTGGATCTGCCCCTTCTCCACACCGCACGCAGCGCAATGCCTGTGCCACAGGAAGACTCAGTAGATGTTGGTCGAGTGAGTGGATGAATAAGTGGATGAGTTATGGGTAGCAATTCCTTGCTCAGAGGAGTAATGCAGGGTGGCTGTTCTGCAGCCAGTTGGTATGGTGAGTTACCATCAGGTATCGCCATTCTCCTTCTCATTTATTCTTAGTGGCGATGCTTGGGCAATGAATTCTTTTAGCATGAGACTCATGTGATTCTGGAGCCTGAGGTTATAGTTCAGCATCTACAACTTGCTTACCATGTAAAAGGTCTTTTCTGAGACTATTTCTGTCCCCAAGAACACTGCAAAACTAGGGTGCAAGGAGCCTGAGGTGTTCATTTGCTGTGCATCTGCCGTGCAGCATTCTCCTTGGGGAGGGAGAAGGACCAGGATAATGATGGATTCTGCAGAAGGGCCGGAATCCATACGCGGAATCTTGGTAGCTTTTCAATGTGAAACATTGTTCGATTCTCCCGTCATCAGTCAGTCCCCCCAGAAAGTTCTAATGCGGGCTTCTAGGCCTCTCTGTTCCTCTTTCCCTCATTGCAAAATGGACTTGGTCTTGGGGATTCTGAAAGTCCCTTTGGAGAGCCCTGACGCCTAAACCAAAGGTAGTATGTACCCACTGAACAGGTGACTCCTATCTCACTTTCCCTTATACTTCAAATTGAGTAGAGATTTTATATTTTGGTTGAGTAGCTGACTGGGTGACCCCAGCAAGTTCCTTGGGCTCTTTGGACCTGCTTTATGACACTTTACCTGGAGGTAGGGTCAGGGTCACCTGAGTCCTTGGAGTCCTTTCTGGGTTTCCTTCTGCTAATTCTACTCTTCCAGTTGTAGCTTTCAGTGAGCTCCGGTGTACCTTGTGATAATGTAGCCCTGTCTTTCCTTGGTAAATATCTGGTCATATCTCCTATTCTCTATTGTACCTGGATCTTTTTTGAAAACCGGCTATGTGCCTCTTCTATGTCACTTTTCCCATCCCCTGCCCCTTGTAAACGTTCTGGAGACGAGAACCAGCATGTGAGTAAAGATAGCATCGGAAGTTAGCAGTCTCGGAAAAATGTTTAATAGCAACTATTTTAGCTCAGTTCCTTGCCTCAGCAGATCCATTCCCCACAGCATATTATTTTGCAGCACTTTATCCCATCCAATTTTAGATAATGAATAATAACAATTATACCAGGTGTTGCTCTAGTGACTTCCTCTAAGGAGCCAAAGGTAACTTAGCACATCTTGGAATCCTTCTCCAGCATTCTAATCCTGAGAGATCAAGAGGATCCAGAGAGAGTGGGGTGCACGAGTGATCATGACTGGGGAGGGAAGCTCTGGGGAGGGAGACTTTGTCAGGGTCAGAGAATTGGCTTCAGGGCCAAGGCCAAGCCTAAGCCCTGGTCATCCCGAGCATTAGGTTGCTGTGTTGATTTTCCAGTTCCTGCTAAATTCATCCTGCCTTTTCTGTCCTCTGCAAGGTGCTCTGTTGTCCCCTACAGAATGCCAAGGAGTTCCATTTCCTCCAGGGTTGGTGCCTTTTTGGCTCAGTGGCACAGCCTTGGCTGGTCTGGCAGCCAGACCCTGTAGTTCACCTTGCCGGGGGTGCCAGGACCAGATTGCGGTTGGGTGTGGCTGGCATTTCAGGCTGCAGGACGTGGCTTAAAGAGGGGCTGCTCACCCATGGCTATGGAGCTTTTCTGAATCCATCTGTTCTTTCATTAAAGATCACCAAAATAAATGGGTCGCGGGTCACCCTACCTCCAGGTAGGGAAGGCCAAATGTCATATGTAGCGTTTTCTAAGTGTGCCGGCACCTCACATTTTCACCTTCAATTTGCTCTCTGCCCTTCTGTAGACTGCTCTGTGGAGCTTTCCTTGGAAAGGTGACATTCCTGGCTGATTGAGTCCCCCTGTGGGGAGTGCATACAGGTGCATCAGCAGGAGGTCAGAGAAGAGGGAAGGGAGATAGAGAATGAAGTCAGAGTGTTTATTTCTCCAGCTCTTTCCCTACCGGGTCACTGTCAACTGGCTCCTTCTCTGACCTGAAGCTTTCACGTAGCGCACCCCACCCAGCCTTCACCATCTCTAGGTTCCCCCTGATACTTAGGGGTCATTGAGGAGCTCTTCCATTGCCAGTCCTGGGCAACTTCCACTGTAGCTTCCACTGAGCTCCGTGGACAAACAGGAATTACTGATATCATTCACTGAGGACTTGCTATGTGCCAAACATGAACTATCTCATTTAAGTTTTGAACAGTCTTCTGAGCAGATCTGCTCTTATCCCCAATTTATAGGGGAAACTAAGACACAGACAGGCTCGGTAAATTCTAGGTCACAGGTCACATAGGCGGTTTCAAATGTAAGCAACTCTCTTCCAGAACTCAGACTCCCCTTGATTACCAATGTCCCTAAACCAGTCACCTCAGCATCACTTGGGAATTTGTCAGAACACAAATTCTTGCCTCATTCCAGACCTGTGGAATCAGAAGTTCTGGGAGTGCGGCCAGAAATCTGATGTCCAGGTGATTTTGAAGGACACTTGCTTATGTCACCACACTACAACAAACCCCAACATGTGCTTTGTGAATTCTGCACCCACTGAGCCTTGTGTGGCTGAGTCAGCATGACTGATTCCATTCTCCATGGACTGATTCCATTCTGGCAAACAGGCTGCTTGTAGCACCCGTGCACTGCCCTTGGCTTTGGCAGTCCTTCTTTCCTGTTTTCTGGGTGATTCAGACCAGCCAGAAGCCCAGGTTCTCACGGGTGCTTTCCTGGGCCTGTGCACCTATTTTGCTGGCCCTGCCTTTCACTAATCTTCTTTTTCTGGATCTTGGTTCCCTAGTTGTGAGCATGGCGGTAATAAATAATGGGCCAAACCTGTCCATGGATATGTTCTACTTGGCCTCATAGAGGCTGACATTTAATAATTAGGAAATGCCTGATCACAGACAGCTGCAGGGGACATTGGGCCCCTCTCAGAAGAGGTGTCACTCTCCACCTGCCACAACCTCCCTGCTGGCACCCGGCGGATGTCACCATCACCTGCATCCCCACTCCATGGGCTCACATCACCTGCATGATCCCCTTAGACATGCTGGCCTGATCCTTGGGCTCAACAGCATCTTATCCAGTTCCTTCTCTTTCTATACATTGGAGTCCAAAGCCAGAGAGGGTAGAGATTGAGTCAGGGACACCCAGCAAGTTAATGACAAAGCAGGGACTAGAAGAGCTCCTGGGACCATGTGTGGGCTCGTATGCCTCTGAGCTGTCGCAGACTGCCCAGTTAGAAGTTTTCCTCTTCAAGATTTTTTGTAAGTCTAGAGAGAAAGGAAGGCTCTCTCTAATTTGTGGGAGATGGGTTCCAGCATGGGGTGATTCATGACTGGGGCCAAATATTTGTGTTCAATTGGGAAAATGACAAGGCACTTAAGAGTTCAGAACACTACACTATGGGACCCCAAAAAGATGACTTATAACTGGAAAACATTCTAGCCAGGAGCTGTTATTATTGACCGCTTACACCTCATGGTCTTGACCCTGGAGTGTCGCTGACTCTTGTGAATAAGTTAAAATATGGGAGGCAGTTCCTCCAGGCCTGAGTCCAGGTTCTTCCAATCTCTAACTCTGTCACCTGAACCAGTTACCTATTTTCCCTGGGCTTCATTTTTCTTGTGTATAAAGTGGGAATTATACACATGTAATCCTTTCTTCAAAATATTAGTGTGAAGATCAAATGAAATAGTAGTAAAAATGCACTCAGCATAGGGCCTGGTCAACAAATGGTGACTGTTGTTTTGGATTGCTAACTACTCGTCCGTTTGGGATGAATTTAGAAAAGCAGACCTGGTTTGCAAGTCAAAGTTAAGGCCAGAGAAAGCAGAGAGCAACTTACGGGCCCGGGCCTTCTGGGAAGATGCCTGGGGAACGGAAGGGAAGCTGGACCCTGAAGAAGCACTCTGAGTGCTCTGCAATCCAGCAATGTGAAACCGCGAGTGCTGTCATTTACTGACAGAATGGACTCGAGGGGAAGTCACCTAAACTCTCTGGTTTTCAGTCTCCTTTGCATGCTGTTTGTCCATCCATCCATCTATTCATTTAATCTGTTGTTCCTTCAACAAGCATCTACTGAGAATGTGCTACATTGCCATCCTATGCATCCTATCCATTGCCAACCTGTGCATTAGGCTAAGCCCTAGAGATGCAATCAGGGTCATAAAGGGTCCTTGCTTTAGCAGGGGAGTTGGACAAGGGCACCAGCAGTGACAGGGTGGAGGAGGGACTCCAAGGAAGGACTTACAGAGGGGGTGGTTGGGAGGAAAAGATAGGACTCAGAATTGAAAGTAAGACTTCACCATTTACTAGGAACAGCAAGGCAGGAAGAAGGGAGGCAAAGACATATCCCTTGAAGGCTGAAAGTTTAAATTCTTTAACATTTCTTAAAAAAGCAAAACTGCAATCTTTCTTTTATACAGAGAGAAAACTTAAGAATCGCCTATGCTTAGCTAGAGAGAGGGAATTTCAGGAAACTCCCCATGGGGAAGGGACTGTAATACTCATGGAAGAGGAAAACCCATGGTATCTAATAAGAAATCTTGAGATCCTCTGATTAGCAAATTCAAGAGGCTTGCCCTAAGAAAGGAGCCTGGTAGACAAGGAGGACCTGCGATTCTGTTGGGATTTGCCTTTATCCCAATGGCAGAGCACATGTGTTGTGATTGATTTCTTCATGAGGGTGCTTGACTTGGGTGGGGGGAAGGTGATCAAAACGGACTTGCCATAGGAAGTGACACCCGAGGGGAGAAGCCTGAGAGGGAAACAAAGGAGCGGGCAGGGGTTTAGACCATGGTCGGGAATGGAGGACTTTCAGTAAGTCTTGCTAAAGAATTGAACTTTATCTGGAAGGACTCTGGTAGCTACAGTTTATGCTTTGGCCTCAGGGAGAAAGTGTCTGCATATAGCTGGCCCACATTCCTGGGTTCTGAAGTACCCAGCCTCCTTCTGAGATAAAGCAAGACAGAGTGGGGGCTCTATGTGGGGAGGCATCTCAGACCAGCACCCAGGGGGGCCAGAGTCAAGCTTGGTGGTTGAAGAAATGCCTTGCTTCACTGTGGGTCCTTGGGGCTCTCTGCTGTGCACTTGCCTGGTATGAGGTTGAGAGTGAGTCTCCAGGAGAGGTCCCCAGCTGCTCTGTCACTGTGCTTCTTAGCTCTTTTCTCTGTACAGACCCCCGCCCCCTGTGCGCACACACCTTGGCAATTTGTTAAGGGATTCATCCATCCATTCCTTCTCTTGCTCATTCATTCATGCACTTGACAAATATTTATTGAATACCTGCCAGGAGCAAGGCACAGTTCTATAAGCTGGGATTATCGTGGTGAGAAGCCTGGCACTGCCAGCAGGTACAGAGGAGGAGGCAGACAATCGACACACATGTGAGGCAATGTGAATAACCAAAGAGAGTGCTGAAGAGAAATAAAGCAAGTGAGGGACTAGATGGAGGTGCGGGGGAGTTGCAGAGAGGGTGGTCTGGAGAGGGCACTCTGAAAAGGTGACATTTGTATGAAGACCTGAGTGAGAGGGAAGAGTGAACTGTTCAAATGTTAGAGGAAACAACTGGTGTGTAGTCCCCAGGTGGGAACTCCTGGTTTGGTGGTGTACAAGGAGCAGAATGAAGGCCAAGGTGAGGAGGCTGAATAGTGGAGGGTTGGGGGGGTAGGAAAGGGTGCAGTGTCTTATAGATATCCAGGGGATGCAGGTGTTTGGGGGTTAAAGTTTAGAGCCCTGAAACACAGAGGGGATGGCAACTGGAACTTCCTACATCTCTTTTTAGCACATGGCTTTCCTTTGCTTCTAGGTATTACCTTTTCCAGGTTTCATGATCCATACAAATTCCAGGGAAAATGGCCTTTTGGACTTGTCTTTTTTCTCTCTCTTTCCTATCACTACTAAAGTGTATTTTCCTCTCCTTTTAGGAGTGAAGGGACCTGATAAGTGAGTTCACATGGAAGTGTTAATTTGACAGGTATATTCTTAAGAGTCTTTAATTTGGGAGTTTTGGAAGTGATAGGACAGATAGAAAGGGAAATACTGCATCTAGATTTTGTAGGCTTTGGGTCCAAGGATTGCTTATTTTAGAAATAATAGGATTTGTCTATTATCTTTCTAAATTTTCTCTCTGTGATTCCATCAGATTTTTTTTCCTTTTTAAAATTTTGGTAAAATACGCATACTGTAAAATTTACTTTATTAACTATTTTCAAGTGTACATACAATTCATTGATATGAAGCACGTTTGTGTTGTTGTGCAACCATCAACATCATCTATCTCCAGAACTTTTTCTTTTCATCTTGCAATACTGAAACTCTGTACCCATTAAACAATTACTCCTCATTCCTTAGTCCTCTTAGTTCCTAGCTGATAAATGTAATTTTTGACTACTCTATCTCATATAGGTATATTTGTACAGTCTGTCTTTCTGTAACTGGCTTGTTTCACTTAGTGTAATGTCTTTAAGGTTATTCCACATTGTAGCACATGCCAGAATTTCCCTCTTTTTAAAGGCTGAATAATATTTCATTTTATGTGTAATTAATATTTTGTTTATCCATCATCCATCAGTGGAGGCCTGGGTTTGTGTCCATGTTTTAACTATTGTGAAAAATGTTGTTGTGAATATGGTAGTACAAATATCCCTGTCAGAACATGCTTTCAATTATTTTGAGTATATACCCTGGGTCTTATGGTAATTCTGTTTTTAATTGTTAAGGAACCACCATGCTGTTTTCCACAACAGTTTTACCATTTTATGTTCCCACCAACAGTGCACAAAGGGTTTCAATTTCTTCACATTCTTGTCAAAATTTTTTCTTCTCTTTCTTCCTTCCTTTCTTTTTTTTTTTTTGAGACAGAGCCTCAAGCTGTCACCCTGGATAGAGTGCTGTGGCATCACAGCTCACAGCAACCTCTAATTCCTGGGCTCAAGCGAGTCTCCTGCCTCCACCTCCCAAGTAGCTGGGACTACAGGCGCCTGCCACAATGCCTGGCCATTTTTTGGTTGCAGCTGTCATTGTTGTTTGGCGGGCCCAGGCTGGATTCGAACCCACCAGCTCAGGTGTATGTGGCTAGTGCCTTAGCCACTTGAGCCACAGGTGCCAAGCCTCTTTTCTTTCTTTTAAATAATATATATTAGCTCTCCTTTGAGTGCAAGGTGTTGTCTCATTGTAGTTTTGATTTGCATTATTCTAACGGTTGGGTCTATCAGTTTTTGCTTCATCTATTTGTATCTTTTATTAGGTAAATAAACATTTAGAATTATGAACCCTTTATCACTAAGGGCTCTTAAGAGAGCCTTTTATCATTATGAAATGATACTATTTTTACTAATGATATTATTTGATCTGAAATATATATTGTTTGATGTTAATACAGCCATTTCAGCTTTCCTTTCATTAGTTAGAATTAACATAGTCTATCTTTTTACATTTAAACATTTTTATATTGAGAGTAAATTTCAAATAGAGTGGTATATGTATGTTTTTTAAATCTAATATGTCAACCTCTACCTTTTAATTGAGGTATTTAGACCATTTACATTTAATGTAATTATTGAAGCAGTTGGGTGCAAACCTACATCTTGGAATTTATTTCTATTTTACTTATCTATTCTTTGTTACCTTTATCTTATTTTTCTGCATTATGGGGTTTTTTATGAAGTAGCCACTTTAGGACTTATAATGTATATATTGAACTTATATCATAGTGATATTATAGCACTTCACCTTCAAGTGATATAACAGCACTTCACATACACTAGTCCCCCCCCTTATCTGCAGGAGAACCATTTCAAGACCTCCAGTGGATGCCTGAAACCAAGAATAGTATTGAACTTTATATATACTAATATTTTTTGGTATAACAACCAAGAAAGCTATTAAATGACTAACTGGCAGGTAGCATATATAGCATGGATACCCTGGACAAAAGGATGATTCATTTCCTGGGTAGATGGAAAGTGGGACAGCACAAGTGTCCATCTTGCTGCTAAGAACATCTACTATCCAGTGTGCAATTTAAAGCTTACCAATTGTTTATTTCTGGAGTTTTCCATTTAGTATTTTCAAACCATAGTTAACCTTTGGTAATTAAAACCATGGAAAGCAAAACCATGGATAAAGGGGGGCTATTGCATAAGAATCTTACCACAGTATATTTTATTTCTCTCCTTCTGGCCTTTGAACTATTGCTGTTATACATTTTTATTCCTACATATGTTATAATTCCCACAAGAAGCTTTTAAAATTTAAATAGTTAATGATCTTCTAAAGAGATTTAAGTAATAATAAAAAGGTCTTTTGTATTTACCACATAGTTACCATTTTCAGAACACTTCATTCTTGGTGTAGAAACACAATTCCATCTGGTATCAATTTCCTTCTGTAGTGATGAATGATGCAATCTTTCAGTTTTTGTATGTCTTGAAAAGTCTTAACTTTGTCTTTATTTTTGAAAGATATTTTCACTGGGTATAGAATTTAAGTTGATAATTTTTCATTTTTCCTTTGGAAAAGATGTTGTTACCTTGTCTTCTGACTTGTGTTGTTTTTATATGAATTTGACTGTTATTGTTATCTTAGTTTCTTTGTGTATAAAATGTCCTCTGTATCCCTGCTTCCTGACATTTTTAATGTTTTCTATTTATCAGTAGTTTAAAATAATTTAACCATCATGAACCTTGGCATAGTTCTTTTTTTTTTTTAACTCATATTTCTTGTTCTCAGAGTTTGTTGCAGTTTTTGATGCTGTGGGTTTATGATTTTCATCAATTTGAAAGATTTCAGCCATCATTTTAATATTTCTTAAGTTTTTTTCTGTCTCTTCCTCATTTGCATACTACAATTACATGCATACTTGGGCTACTTGAAGCTGTCCCATAGCTCACTGATACTCTGCTTAACTTTTTGGTCAGTATTTTTTCTTTCTGGGTTTTATTTTGGCTAGTCTTTATTGTCTTGTGTCAAGTTCACCAACCTTCCCTTTTGTAATATCTAATCTTCTGTTAACCTTATTCAAAGTATTTTTTAAAATCTCATATGGGTTTTATCTCTAGAAGTTCAATTTGGGCCTATTTTTTTTTTTTTTTTTCAGATTTTGGCCGGGGCCAGGTTTGAACCTGCCACCTCAGGTATATGGGGCCAGCACCCTACTCCTTGAGCCACAGGCGCCACCCAACTTGGGTCATTTTTATATTTTCTGTGTCTCTACTTAATATGCTCAATCTTTCCTCTAGCTTCCTAAAAACATGAAATAAAGTTATAATAACTATTTTAATGTCCTTGTCTACTAATATCTGTGATACTTCTGGGTTAAGTTTTAAGTGACTAATTTTTCTCCCCCTCAGAAGTAGTATTTTCCTGCTTCTTCGCAAGCCTAGTTATTTTTGACTGGATGCCAGCCATTGTGAATTTTACCTTGTTGGTTGCTAGGCAATTTTGTTGTTGTTGTTGTTTAGCAGGCCCGGGCTGGGTACAAACCCACCAGCCCCAGTGCACGTGGCTGGCGCCATAACCACTGAGCTATGGGCACTGAGCCACTTGCTAGGTATTTTTTTATTTTTATTTTTACTGTTTGTTGCTTGATGACCTCATCTTTGTTTTATTTTTATTTTTATTTTTTTCCCTTTTATTAAGTCATATACACATAGATCATGAATACATTTATGCTTTTGTGGGATACAATGTGTTGATTTTTTTTAATACAAATTGGAATGGTTACATCAAACTAATTAATGTAGCTTTTATCTCATTAACTTAATTATTGTGTTAAGACATTTATGTTCTATACTTGGTAGATTTGACTTGTACCCTTACAATATGCTCCATAGGTGTGATCCCACTGTTTACCCTCCCTCTATTGAACCTCCCCTCTCCTCTCCCATTCCCCTCTATTTCTCTCCTTCATCCTAGGCTATAGTTGTGATCTATCTTCGGTAAGAAAATGTGAGTAATTATAAATTTGTTTCATAAAAGTATTGAGTACATTGGATACTTTTTCTTCCATTCTTGAGATACTCTACTAAAAATATTTTCCAGCTCCATCTATATAAACATAAAAGAGGTAAAGTCTGCATCTTTTTAAGGCTGCATAGTATTCCATGGTATACATATAACACAATTTATTAATCCATTTGTGGGTCAATGGGCACTTGGGCTTCTTCCATAACTTGGCAATTATGAATTGAGGTGCAATGAGCAATCTGGTGCAAACATCTTTGTTGCAAAGTGATTTTTGGCTTGTTGGATATATACCTAATAGAGGAATTGCAGGATCCAACGGCAGGTCTACTTTTAGATCCCTGAGTGTTCTCCAAACTTCTTTCCAAAAGGAACATATTAGCTTGCATTCCCAACAGCAGTGCAGAAGTGTTCCTTTTTCTCCACATCCATGCCAACATCTGGAGTTTGGGGATTTTGTTATGTGGACTACTCTGACTGGAGTTAGATGGTATCTCAAGGTGGTTTTGGTTTGCATTTCTCTGATGATTAAAGATGATGCGCATTTTTTTATGTGTGTGTTGACCCTGCGTCTGTCTTCTTCAGAGAAGCTTCTGTTCAAGTCTCTTGCCCACAATGAAACAGGATCACCTGTTCTTTTCTTATTGATAAATTTGTGTTCTCTGTGGATTCTGGTTATCAAACCTTTGTCAGAAACATAACCTGCAAATATCCTCTCCCATTCTGAGGGCTATCCACTTGCTTTACTTAACTGTGTTCTTGGCAGTGCAGAAGCTTTTTAGTTTGATCATATCCCAGTAATATATTTTTGGTGTTGCTTCAATTGCCCAGGGGGTCCTTCTCATAAAGTGTTCTCCCAGGTCAATTTCTTCAAGTGTTTCCCCTGCACTCTCTCCAAGAATCTTTATAGTTTCATGTCTTAAATTTAAGTCTTTTATCTAGTGAGAGTCAATGTTTGTTAGAGGTGAAAGGCGTGGGTCCACTTTCAGTCTTCTACAAGTCGCCAGCCAGTTCAACCAGCACCATTTGTTAAATAGGGAATCTTCCCCCCAGTTTATATTTTTGATAGGTTTATCAAAGATCAAATGACAATAAGTGTCTGGGTTCATCTCTTGGTTCTCAATTTTGTTCCATACATCTACCTCTCTATTTTTATGCCAGTACCATGATGTTTTGATCACTATAGATTTATAGTATGGTCTGAAGCCTGGTAGCATGATTCCTCCTGATTTGTTTTTATTTCTGAGTAATGTCTTGGCTACTCGAGGTTTTTTCTGTTTCTGTATAAAATGAAGTACTAATTTTTCCATGTCTTTAAAGTATGACAGAGGTGCTTTAATAGGGATTGCATTAAATCTGTAGATCGCTTTGGGTAGCATGGACATTTTAACAATGTTGATTCTTCCCAGCCATGAGCATGGTATGTTTTTCCATTTGTTAACATCTTCAGCAATTTCTTTTCTCAGAATTTCATAATTCTCTTTATAGAGATCTTTTACATCCTTTGTTAGGCACACTCCTAGATTAGTTTTTTGTGTGTGTGTGTATTTTGTATTTCTAAGCTTTGTTCTGGGTTGCACTTAAATTACTTTGACAATTTAATCCTTCTAGGTTTTACTTTTAAGCTCTGTTTGGTGGTATCTTTGGTCTAGGGTTAATTTTCCATTATTGAGGAAAAAAACAGTAACAAAACATCTCCTCTGAGTATTCAACAATTATGAAGTTTCCCATGCTGGCCTAAGGGGACAAGAACACTTCTTGGTTCTGTGAGTGCCACAGATTACTCCCTCTATCTTTTTAGTAGTTTTTTTTCTGGATTTGGGTAGCTTTTTCCACACTCATGTTTTGATTGATGTCAGCTGAAAACTTGAGGGAGCTCTGTAAAGACCTCCAAAGTCCCCTGTCCATATACTATAGTACACATTGTTCTGATCTCCAAGACTGTGACTTGCAAACTTTTGCTGCCTTAGTGGCCTCAGGCTCCCACTTCCATCTCTTCCACTGAGAGGTATTCCTGGATCTGCCTGGGTTTAATCTCTAGGTGGAGGCCTGCCTGGATCCTGTCCATAGGCATAAGCTGGGACAATCACAGGTGTCATCTTGTTCATTTGCCATCTCTTGGGGATCTTGGTTTTTCATTGCCTGATGTTCAATGTCTCAAAAACTGTATTTTGTCTGGCTTTTTAATTGATTGTTGGAATTGCCTAAGGGTGCTTAAAATATCCGGATTCCTAAAAAAAAAAAAAAAAAAAATCCAGATTCTTGGACTCTCTATTGACTAATGTGAGGCCACCTTTGGTGTAGACCTGGAAATTACCCTGTGGCTAATGTTATTCCCTTTCTAGCTGAAATGCTGGTATTGTCTGTGTTCGTCCTGGAATCTCTGATGAGTCAGTGACTTCTGCTGAGAATCTGAGTGGAAATACATTTATTTGGAATAAATGGGTTTACTAGAACTAGGTGGAAAGTATCTGGAGGAGTCTGTGGACACCAGGTGAGAATCTAGATTAAGCTGGTGTGGCTGTGGTCTTCGTCAGAAACTAGTGATTTTCTTTCTGTCTTATAACATGACTTTTCAGCTTGTTTTCTCTAGCTATCAGCTTAATGGCCAGATGCAGGGCCCGAGGCTCTCTGAGGGGTCAGCTCTCGGCTCCTCACCAGTCACGCTGTGTGGGCTGAATCAGTCTCAGAGCCATGGCAGCATTACCTGCAGAGAGGCCCGGTACTGCCTGGGTTTGTAAAGAGATTGTTGGGAAAATGTCTAACAAGTACCATTGAATCTGCACTTGAAGCTACTTGTCGTCTACCTGGATGGAATTATGGGTGCTTAGTAATTGTATTCTATATTTGCAAGATACTTTCTTCTCCTAGAAATATCCTTATCTCCCGGGAGATAAGGCACTTCTTGGTAAAGACTTTCAGAGTGCCATCGAACCCTCCAAGGAGGATGGAGTATTATTAGGATTCTGATGCTTATTCTTCTCAATTTTGTCTTTCTTCTTGCCACCTCTCTACCCTCTCAAGGAGAGTGAAAAGTCTCTGACGGTGTGGGGAATAGAGGCCTCCTTCACTCTACTTTCATGATATATACAGGGCGCCCAAAAATGTATACACATTTAAAGAAAAAAAAAGCTATTAAAATTGCAATGGTTAATATACACTGATAACGTTTGTTATCTTGTATATTGTGTCTCTCGTAATTGCAGAAGTTAAATGTGAATTGAATATTACAATTTTTTTCTTGCCTCAATTTTATTTGTACAAACAGCAAAGGAGGACCTCAGCCCCATGTGGATGGCAGCCCAGAGGTCACACCAGTCCTTTTGCCTTCATGTTAGCAGACACATGCCTTTACTCTGGAACCTTCATGGGGGTCTGGCACCTTTGGGAGCCTGAGCTAGAACTGAAGCTGGAGTTGAAGATGAAGCTGTAGTTTGATTCTTGGCCTTGGCCTTTGGCTGGCAAGAGGCTGAGACCCTTGGCAATGCGTGCATGAGCATGCTTCCTAAGCGGGGGGTGGGAGGGAATGTAGGCACATCGACTGAGCTTGTAGCTGGCACCCTTCAGGACCTTGGTATTACCCTCCTTGGGCTTTCTGAGGGCCTCGATTGCTTCAGCGCGTGCACTCATGGCCTTGGCATTGACAACCTGCATCTTCTTCAGGCCCTTCTTGTTGTGCTTCTCGGTAAAGCACACGATCCTCAGGAACTTGAGATCCAGCCCCTTAAGAGATTCCTGTCTTTGTGATTGGGGTTTCTTGATGCCATTTCTGTGCCACTTTGGGAACTGGTTGTGTTTGGTGTGGCTCTTAGACTTGGCCAGGTCTGCACCGTGACCCAAGGCTGCCGAAGCACCTGGGGCCGGACAGTATTACAGCTTTAAAACAGTTTTTTCCTTTCTTAAAATGTGTATACATTTTGGGGGCACCCGCAGCCCTTTAGGAAGGGCTGTGTTGATCCAGGTGAAGTGTAAGGGTACTGTAATCCACACATCTTTATTGAGTACTAAGCTTTATACCAAGTATAAACAAAGACATGTGATCTGATTATTGGTCTCAAGGAATTGACTTCTTATTGTAGAAGTAGCCATACTTGTGAGTCTTATGTCTCACCTACAACCGTGAGACATAAGACAATTTGCTGACAAAACAGTCATGACCAGTAGCATCAGAGCAGAGATGCCCTGAGTGGTCAAAATAGGAGAAGAGACCCGGGTGTCAGAGGCTGGAAAAAAAGACCGATTTCCAGTAATGGCCGGCTTTCTGGAGATGTCAATCCTGTCACACTCAGAAAGCTGGGAGGAAGAGGGACAGAGCCAAAGCGTAGGATGTAGACAATGTGTAATGTGTGGAGCCAAGATCAAGCCAACACCGGACGTCTAAGATCAGACAAAGCCACCATGTCCAGGGCCAGCAAAAGACCCAGGGAGCACCCCAGACAGCTTCCTGGCACAGGGTCAGACTCCTCGTACTCCTGAAGCACACCTGAGAGGTTCCTCTGAATGTTTACACACCTGCCATCTTGTACTCATCACCATAGGCCCACAGAGGAAGCAGCACACAAAATTATTGCCATCAGTAGAAGAGGAAACTGAGGGTGGGGAGGTTCAGCGTCTTTTGCATAGTGGCAGTGTGAGTGGGGAGGAGAGAAGCGAGCACATAGCCGGCAGGTGCTCTGTCTGTGCAGCTGCCAAGGGGGTGCAGAAGAGGCTTCTCTGCTGACGACCCCGACCTGGGGCAAAGAAAGTCATGAGCTTAGCTCAGACCCCACAGCAATGATTTGATCCGAATCAATCTGAGACTAACGCCGTAGTCTAACTCCAGACGCAGAGAAGGTGTGAGAGGACGCTGTGTCGTTCTGCTGGTAAAGCAGAGCAGAGAGGGAAGCCAAGAGCTCATTCATTCCTTTAAGATGAAAGAGGGAAAAAGCCTCCCTTGCCTCTGGGAGGGAAGAGGGAAGAAGAGGAGGGTTACGCACAGGGACTCTGCTTTTAAGCCCATTAAAGAGGAAGAGCTAGGCGCCAAGCATCCAATTAATCTGACATCTCTTGTAGCCAAAATATCTGAGGATATAAGAAGAGAATTTAATATGTGGAGGCTTGGGAGACAAGTGACTAATAGGAGAAAACAGCCCTAGTTTATTTAAAAAATAGGTCAGGCCCAACAAATCCAATGGATTCCTTTCCAGCAGTTACTGGATCCAGGAGGCAGGGGGAGTGGTGTGTGGGTGCGCTGCCATTTTGGTTTGAGGCATCGCTGTTGCACCATAAAGAGACAGCCAGGCCTGCAGGAAGCTCCAGCGCACGGTACACCGCTGCCCAGGGCTGGGGGCCTTTAGTCGAGCCACACGGGGCTCTGGTGACTACGAATCAAGATCCCAGACCCTGAAGGTGGCGGTGGATACACCCAGTCCCAGCTCTTTCACAGAGGGGAGGTGCTGTCTGTGATCTTTGGCTGTCTCTCACCCAGGTGTCCTCGCCTTAGCTCTGGGAATCGCAATAGCACCCAGACAACGTCTCAGCGGGTGAGAGCAGAATGGAGAGGGCAGTACTTGTCCTTAGCACTGTCACAACCAGGGTCCCAGGCATGAGCTGGGGAACTTGTTGAATGGGTAGATTTTGGGTCTTACCCTACAGGTCCTGGTTCTGTTGGTCTGAGGCGGGCCTGGGATCCACCAACCATGGTTGACACAGATTATAAAACAGAAACCCTGTTCTAAAGCAGAGTCCAGGTTGTTTTCCTCAGAATATTAATTCCTAGAGATGTTTATAGGTATCCCAGGAAAAAAGTGCCATCGCCATAAATTTGCTAGCACTAAACACCCTAATTCTCTTTTGGAGATTCCTAATTTATTTTGGCATATTAAAGGCTGCAAAGGATTACAATTAAGAAATCTCTTTAGCTTATCTGCCTGATGGAAATTTTTTCTAGGAGTGCCAATCCTGTGGAAGACAATGTGAAAAACACACAACTTTAGACCAGTGGTTTTCAAAATTGATGGCGGATCAGAATCACACTCTGGGCTCCGCCCCAGAGTTTCTGGGAAGCCCTGGGAATCTGTATTGCTTGCGACCCACAGGGAATGCTGCTGCAGGTGGTTTGGGGAACACATGTTGAGAACACTGCCCTAGACCCCTCTTAAGCCCCTGACTCAGCTGAAGGTCTTGGCAGGCCTCCCTGGCAGCCGCTCCCTGTGCAGTACATTGAGGAGAGGGGTGGTGAGGGACTGACTGTAGCTGGTGGCAGAACCAAAGGGAAGGAGCTTCCAGGGAGCACAGCCTCTAAGGTAACAGAGAAAGGGCTCTGCCACCATCCCGCAGTGATAGAGAGACTATACGCGGGGAGAGGAGACCTAATGGGGCACAGTGGACACTCTGTGACAGGTGTCAGTGGCTGGCCGTGTGCTAGAAAAGGACAAGTGATCCCATCTCAGGTTTGGCAAAGGACTTGAAGAGAAACTTCTCCAAAGAAGACAGGCACACGGCCTACAGACACATGAGAAAATGCTTACCATCCTTAATCATCAGAGAAATGCAAACCAAAACCACTCTAAGATACCATCTAACTCCAGTAAGAATAACCCACTAACAAAATCCCAAAACTACAAATGTTGGCAGGGATGTGGAGAAAAGGGA
>CAUYRH010024701.1:0-11871 GCA_963574655.1 Perodicticus potto | reverse complement strand
AAATTTTAAAATTATCTGGTATATTACAGCTAGATTCTCATTACCAATTCTGCATTCAAAATTGTTGCATGTAACACATAATATACCCTCTTTAAGACCTCACTGAAAATTTATAAGAGAATGAAAGTGGAAAAGGTAAATAATTTCTTGGGTATCATATAAAAATATTTTTGCATTCAGAGACCCCCTAAAAGAATCTCTAGGAGTTAGAGTAACTACATTTTGAGGACCACTGATATAGATCAATGGATATAGTCTAGAAATAAACCCCTTAATATATATTTAACTGATTTTTGAACAGAGGTGCAAAGCCAATTCAATGGAAAAAAATCTTTTCAACAAATGGTATGAAATAATTAGGCAGCATATTTAGAAAAATAAAGCTTCCCTTATACCACATTCAAAAATTAATTAAAAAATGGATCATAGGTTTAAACATAGATGATAATACTATAAAACTTCTAGATAAAAACATAGATAAAATTCTTTGTGACCTTGGGTTCACATGAGGTCTTTTTGATAGGTCCCAGAAAAGCATGAAATGTCATCAGAGCTTTTGCCCTTTGGAAGAAAATGAAAAGACAAGCCACAGACAGGAAGAAAACATTTGTCAATGATTTATATAACAAAGGACTCATATCTAGAATATGTAATCAACTTTTTGATTTGTCTTTTACTAAGAAGACAAATAACATGATTAAAAATATGAACATAACATTTAAATAGGCCTTTCAAACAAAAAGATATGTGAGTAGCATATAAGAAGTCCAGGAAAAATTCATCATCATGGGTCATTAGGAAAATGCAAATTAAAGTAGAACATAATGCCACCCACCCACTGGAATGGACAGGAAAAGAGTATTGGTGAGGACGTGGGTAGGAGGGTCCAACCTGGGGCCTGTGGGCCACAGGCTGATTTTGTGAGGACATTTTGTTTATCTATGGTGTCAGATAATCATGAAAAGTATGCCTCAACCATTTTTCTTAGTGTTTGTGTATTTAATGAGTGGCCCAGGACAATTCTTACTCTTCCAAAGTGCCTCAGAGGAAAAAAAAAAGGTTGGACACATTGTAAGGTATGTACCACTCTTATACATAGCTGGAGGAAATGCAAAATGATAGACCACTTTGGAAAATGGTTTGACAAATTTCTGTGAAGTTAAACATACAAAATACGTATTGTCTGTGACCCAACAATCCCATATGTAGGAGCTGACTCATGAGAAATGGAAGCATATGACTTCTCAGTGTCATATTAGTTATAGCTCATAACCCTATATTCAAGAAAACAAGCTAAATGACTATTTAGGTTATTGGATAAATGAATTGTGCTATATCTATATGATTTAAACCTAACAATAAAAAGAAAAAAAACTACTATTGATACAAGCAACAGCATGTAAATTCAAAAGCCGTAAGTTAAATGAAAAAGCCAGACATAAAAGACTACATAAGATATGATTCCATTTGTTTCAAATTTTTGAATAGGCAAAACTTCATGATAGAAAGAAGTTTCATGGTTGGTGGGGGCATATGGTGGCAGGTAATAACAGACTAGGAGGGGGCACCAGGGAACACTTGGGGGTATAGGAATGCTCTATATATCAGTTGTGTTCTGCATCTTGAAAATTAGTTACATGATTGTGCAATTTTCAAAACTCTCTGAGCTCTACATCGAGAATGGGAGAACTTTATTTTAGATAAATTACATACCAATACATCTAATAAAAAGGAACAACTCCTCTCAGTCTAGCAGCTATGGCTCCAGATAGATTAAGATGAACTGTTAAGATTTGAAAAGTTGATGTGAGGCAGATGATGTATTTCTTCGTGTTTTGCTCTTTTTTTTTTTTTTTTTTTCGTCTTCCTGGTAAAGAGGTAGTGGCGGCATTTAGGTTGCTCTGTGGCAGTGTTCAGCAGAGCTCTCCATTTCCAGCCATTGCCTTGTGGATGCCATGTGATTTTCATTCTGGTAATACAGATTGTAGCTGTCATGGGAGAGTTTTGAGCTGGCAGCTATAGCAACTTCTGACTTATGGAAGTTCTCTGATTGTGGCAACCACTTGGCTATTGCGATTTTCCAATCCGTGTTAGTTTGGGGGCCAATAGTTTTCTAGTCTTATTGGAGGTGGCACTGATTCCATCGTGAGGCTTGTGGAGCCCCCAAAACTCAAGCATGAATCTGTTTCTTTAGCTCTTTCTATGATTCTGCAAGCCATGTAAGATCTTGTAATAAAATAATTCTTCATTTAAACCAGCAAGAATGAAGTTTGCTCTTTAACTGGATGCTAATATACTGCCTTGAAGGCATATCGTGTGAAATAAACCAGATTAGGTATGCAAAGAATTTAACAGCACCTAGTACTTAGTAAAAAACTCAATAAATATTTATTATTATTATTGTCTGATGCTAGGTGTACATAGAGCCTGCAAACCAGCATGGGAGTATAAGATAATGAATTGACTTGATTTTCTCATCTATTCGGAGAGAACTAAAATCATGTAGTAATATGATGGCTCCCAAGATATGCCTGGTTTTTCAGTTTATGCTAATTTCCCCATGTGATCTGGCCTTTCCCCACCTCCCCAACCCCATCATTTATTGCTCTCCAGTTTGATTATTGGAATCCAGACAAACTGACTTTCTAATGGACTATTTCAAATATGTTAAATTTATATCTGCCTCAGAGAATGAATGCAGAACATTAAAGTAAAAGTCCTAAGGAATCTCGTTTCTGCATTTTAATTAAGTTCAAGATGCAGATGTCTTACATCCAATAATACTTACAAAACTTGAAGATATGATTGTGAGTGTTTAATAAATAATAAAGAATACGAAGATGGAAGATGGGCAAAATGCTGTTCTAATTAAAAAAATAGGGAGAATTTATATTTGGAAAATTGTGGAAAAACAATCCTAATATAAATATGTAGCAGAGCAATTCAGATGTTTAACATTTCAATGTTTTAAATGGGTTTCTGAGCGCAAGGGAAAAATGTTTTAGTAAGAGGCAGTATTAGTTTGCGGAGAACAAGTTCAACCAAGAGAAATGTGCTGCTTCTTTTAAGGGAGGAACACATGACTGTCAGATTAAGCGACTGCTGTAGACAAGCTTCAGCAAGGAATCTGACCAAGTTACAGCATCTTTAAGAGTAAAACTGAGAAATGTAAGCTGCTCATAACACAATGCAATGACCTGTATGACTCCATACACCAAAGGTGGGACCAATTAGTGAGTACCCACAGGCGGGCTTCACCCTAACTGAGGCTCTGAGACCATTTCCGACCCGGGTCATGATTTAGGTCAGGAACTCAGTGGCTTAGCATGCAAGGCAGCACTGCATTTCATTCTCTCAGACATCTTGCTTGAAATCTTGATTTGGGATCTTAAAGTCATCCTTGACATTCCTCTCACTTCTTGCATTCAATGATCTACTAAAAATTAATTAAATCCGACTTTCCCCCCAAATTTCCACTGCTGTTTGTCTTAGCACCTACCCTCTTCTTTCACCCACTTACTGCCACAGCCTTAGAACCTCTCTTTCCACCGCAGCGGCCCACTTCTCCACCCTTCCTCCACTCTCCTCACTCTCAGTTACTTCCTAAACGTCTAACGTCATGATGTCACTTTCTTGCTTACATATCCCAAACAAAATACAGTTGAAATGCCTTCATAATCTGACCCAGACCCATATTTACAGATCTGTTTCTTGGAATTGCCTGAACCCAATATGCTCATTCATAAACACTTCAGGTTCTCTCGTTATCTCTGTTTTGGGCCTGCTCTTTCCACTGCTGCTTCTCTTCTACATCCTCACTACCTGAAGAAAAACATTTTTTTAAGGGCACTGCATTTAAAAAAAGAACACCCAATCTTGGCCAAATTTAGAATTCCAGGGGCATCATTTATCCATTTTGTACTTATGTGAGAGATACCCTGGACAGCCAGGTGAGCAAGCTCTTTGCTTAGACCTCAGCACTCATGACAGCCCTTGGAGATCTGAAACTGGCCATGGAGGTGCTCTGGGAAGTTATGTGCTAAAAAAGATACAAACTGTATGCAAGCCCATACTTGGAAAGGAAAGGCTTGGGTTATTGCCCTTATGTTCTTGCCTCTCCCTCCCCTTTCTAGAAGTAACCACTATTTTCTGTTGGATTGTTATTATAGGTCCTTATTAATGTATTTGCATAAATATGTAATGCATAAGGTATGATTATTTTTCCTTACGTAAAACAGATCATAATGCATATTTTGTTGTGTTATTCGCTTTGTTTTATGATTTTCACTATGCCTTGGAGAATGTTGTGGGTCAACATGCATAGATCTACCTCATTTATTTTTAAGTTAAACTCATTCGTCAGGATTCAGTTCATACAGAGTCTATGTTTTGCCAAATTTCTCTTGGCAGTTCCGTTGCTCTTTTTGTGTGATTTCTTAATGCTGCATATTCCTATATAATAATAGGTATTAGAATAAATTATAATGATGTCTTTTTGAGTCTTTCTTTTTATCCCTAAATAAACTGCGAGATTCTGAGATAGACCCACGGTCTTGGAACATTTCAGTGGCTCAAAAATCATTTCTGCTGAATGAATTAATTATATTGGAGTTTTCCTCATAAGCTGAGTACTAAATAGACAAGGTGATAAAATCCAATATTATACTCCTTAGATGTGTTTTTGGATTAAAATAATTAACTACCAGATCTCTGAACTGTCTAAGGAGAGGTTCTTATTTGCCTTATGCGGGGGCATGTTAAAAGCTTTCTTTGGTAATATTTTTGGAGCACTTTAAGATCCCAATCATGATTTGTTCTGAAGTACAAAGTTTCATAGCAAATGATAAAATTTGGGGAGACATTTATATTTTCCCAGGTTATCTGTGCCTCCAGGCTCAAACTTATAATTTTAAACTGGACCTCAATTGAACCAGAGATATTGCCTAGCTCATCTTTCCTCTTTCAGATACAAACTAAAGCTCACTTAAAAAGCCTATTCCCTTTTACTTTTCTTTCTTCAAACTTCTGGGTTTTCTTTTATTTATCCAACCTTCAGCCATTTAAGAATAGAGTTGAATGAGGAGATCCCTTAGAAATTGGCTTTGCTCAGCAAAACCGTCGAGGAGTGCCACCCTACCCTGTCTGACTCTCTTTCTCTTTTCTTTCCTTTTCCCTCCAATTCCTTTTCAACTTTTCTCAATTATTTGACTTATTCACTTTTGTTAAAAATAACTGTAAAGAGCTGAAGGAATAATGGCCCATAGAATTAATTTAATATCCTATCTGAACAAACATGAATCCTTATAAATCAAACAGTAATTATTGTACTTATTCAATATAAGTGAGTTTCCTATTCCTTATCATCCAGTGGGTACATTTAAAGTCACATTCATAGTAATAAATAAAATTTTTGTGGTTTATTATTTCCATCCTTATCAAAAGACTTGTACTACCACAGGAATAGTTTTCAGGGACACACAGAATACCACATTTCATGTATTAGAGTTACATCTCACTGGCACTACTTCTATTACCAACAACATCAAAGTTACATGTACTTTTGTAATAATATACGAATTATATTTCCAACCTTATTAGAAATATCCCAGTATTTTATAGAATTATTGATTTCTTTAGGATCTGAGGCTGGAGTGATGAGCTAGAGTGTAGTAGAGAAATAGGCAGTCCACACAGAAGAACTTCTCCCCTTTGAAGTGTACCACATCACTACATACTTACTAGGTAGCATCTGCTTTCTTCTTTCCCTGTGCGACAAACTTCTGTTTTCAAAAATGACCACAACAATAATATATCAAGTCTCACATGTCTTCTAGAACCTTGCCACTTTGCTATCACTAGGAAAAATTTATGTCCTCAGCTCTTAACCCTGAGAAGGCCTTTGGGAATGTCCTAGTAGATAACAGAAGCAATGCTAAGGAGTTGGACCTGACAGGCTGGGTCATAAAAGAGGCTAGAGCTTCCATCTGGCTAGATCCCAAGCACTCTCATGCGAGAAATCCAGGCCTCAAGGAAAGGCCACATTCTAGATAATGGCCACACTAAGAACCCACCTAACAGCCAGCTGCAATTGCTGGGCATGTGAGTGAGGAAGCCTTTGAAGTGACTCCAGTCTAGTCACTGAGTGTAAGTACATGACAGAACACTAATTACTTAGCTAAGCCCTGTCAAGGCCCAGACCCAAGAGACAGTGATAATGAATGATTATTACTGTTTTATTCCAATAAATTCTGAGTATTTTGCTGTTCAGCAAGACATAAAAAGCGTTAGTATCAGGAAGATGGATGCTGATATATAGTAAAAACTTCACAAGATATGAGGCAGTGTCACTAGGGCCATGTGGTAGGGAAAATTTGGGAAAGATTTGAAAGGCACTTGGCAGAAGTACTTGAAGGCCGTTGGTGAGTAAGATGTTATTGAATGCTAGAGGGGCAGGACCCTTGCTATACAGGGATAGGTACTTGTCACTTGCTATGATATGGAAAATATAAATGTACTTAATGAACTGATGGACTTGGCCAAGAAGATTGCTAGGCAGAATGTTGATAATACCATCTGGTTCTTTTGGAGAGAGAAGTTTTGAAAGGGTCAGTTTAATTTCCAAGCAACAGTTAAATAAACACAAAGGATCTAGAACTTGGCAGGGCACTAGATGGTAATTCAAATTCAAATTCATGTGAAGATGTACAGAGAACTGACAATGGTAACGGCATAAAGATTAACGAAAGTGTAAATACATTTATTGTAACAATTTTCTTCTTCTGTCTTATTTAAAAGACAACTGAATAAAATAATAATTATAAAAACGTGTTGATGAATTTATAATGTATACAGATGCAAGGATATTTCAACATACAAAACTGATCAATGTAATATACTACTTTGACAGAACAAAGGGGAGGAAACTGAAGATCATCTCAAATTATACAGAAAAAGCATTAACAAAATTCAGCACCCTTTTGTTATAGAACCACTCAATAAACTAGGAATAGAAGGAAACCACCTTAATGTAATAAAAGCCATGTATGAAAAACCAACACTGATTGTTATATTCAATAGTGAAAGGCTGAAATCAACTCCTCTAAGATCAAGAACAAGGAAAAGTCACCCATTTTCACAACCTATAATCTATGTTTTACTGGAAATTCTAGCTAGAGCAAGTAGGCAAGAAAAGGAAATAAAAATAAATTCAAATTGTTAAAAGGAAGTAAAATATCTCTTTTCACAGATGATATGATCTTATATATAGAAAATTCTAAATATTCCACAAAAAACTATTAGAGCTAATAAATTCAGCAAAGTAGCACTATAAAAAATAAATACATAAAGATTAGTTGCATTTTTATATAACAATGAATAATGTGAAAATGAAATTATGAAAATATTCTATTTTACTAGCATCAAAAAGAGGAAAATACTTAGGAATTAACTTAGCCAAGAAGATAAAAAACTTGGACATTGAAAACTGTAAAATACTGCTGAAAGAAATTAAAGATCTAAATAAATAGAAATACACCCCATGTTCATAGATTGGAAAACTTAATAATTCTTAAGTTTTGTTATTGTTTTGATACATAATAAACATGTATTTGAGGGTATAAGTAATAATTTGATAAATTCATATGTTGTATAAAAAAATCAAATTAGGGTGATTGGAACATCCATCACCTTAACTATTTATATTTTCTTTATGCTTAATGCTATTAATATGTAAAAGCTACCCAACGTGATCTTTAGGTGCAGCACAATCTCTATCAAAATGTCATAATATTTTATGCAGAAATAAAAATATTCTAAAATTCATAAGGATTTCAAGGGACCTGTATAGCTAAAACAATCTAGAAAAATAATTTTACAGGTGGAGAGTTCACATTACCCAATTTTAAAACTTACAACAAAGCTATAGTAATCAAAACAGTGTGGTACTGGCATAAAAGTAGAGATAGAGACTACTGGAATAGAGAAGAAATGTCAGAAATAAACCCTCACATTTGTGATAAATGATTTTGGACAGGGGTGCCAAGACTACTCACTGGGGGAAAGGATAGTCTTTTGAACCATTGGTGCTGAGAAAACTGGCTATACACATTCAAAAAACTGAAGTTGGATCCTTATGTAATACCAAATACAAAAATTAATTTGAAGTGAATCAAAGACCTAAGCAATAAAACTCTTAGAAGAAAACAGTAAAATCTTCACATTGGTTTGGCCAGGATTTCTTAGATCTAACACCAAAGGCATAGGAAAAACAACAAAAAAAGAATAAACACATTGGAATTCATCAAAATTTAAAAAAATGTATATAAAAAAACTATTAGCAGAGTAAAAACGTAACTCAGAATGAAAAATAATATTTTAAATCACATGTCTGATAATGGATTAATATCCAGAAGGTATAGAACACTCATAAAACGTAATAACAGAAAAAGAAACAATCTGTTTCAAAAATAGGAAAAAGACTTAAATATACATTTTTCCTAAGAAAATATTTATATACATACATATATGTATACCCACACACATACACACCGCCAAAAAGCACATGAAAAGATTCTCAGAATCACTAATCATTAGGGAAATGGAACTCAAAGCTATGATGAACTATGTCCTCAAACCCATTAATATGA
Organism: Perodicticus potto; assembly: GCA_963574655.1. Lineage (NCBI taxonomy): Eukaryota > Metazoa > Chordata > Mammalia > Primates > Lorisidae > Perodicticus > Perodicticus potto. Next base: position 3,226 of record CAUYRH010024701.1, on the reverse strand, counting down.
CTACTATCAACAGCAGAAAATAGCAAGAAGTGTTGGTGAGAACGTGAAGAAATAGAAACCCTTGTGTATCATTGGTGGGCATGGAAAATGGTACAGCCACTGTGAAAAACAGTGGCTCCTCAAAAAATCAAAAATAGAATTATTATATGATCCAGTGATCCTGCTTCTGGGTATATATACAGAGCAATTAAGAGTAGGGTTGCAAAGAGATGTTTGTACACCCATTTTTATAGTAGCATTATTTACAAGAGTTAAGACATGGAAAAAACCTAAGACATACATACACACAATGGACTATTAAATTCTGACTCATGCTGCAACACGGATGAACCTTGAGGACATCATGTTAAGTGAAAAGAGCCAGTCTCAAAAGATAAACGTAGTATCATTCTACTCATTCTACTTATATGAGGTACTTAGAGCAGTCGAAATAATAGAAACCAAGAGTAGAATGTTGGTTGCCAGGGCCTAGAAGTAGGAGGATATGAGATATATCCATGCAATGGAATATTTTCTGGCAATAAAAATTAATGAAGTGGATTCATATTAAAATATTAATGAACCTGCAAAGCATTATGTTAAGTGAAATGAGCTAGTCACAAATGGCCAGATACTATTTGATTCTACTAGTGAATCTGTAGAGATAGAAAGTAGGTTAATGACTATTTAGGGCTGATGGGGGGATGGGAAGATATTAATGCTAGAAGGTATTTTTCGAGATTGCAAAAATGTTCCAAAATTAGACTGTAGTTACATTTGCACAGCTCTAACCATGTAGTAAAATGCATTGAACAGAAAATTTTAAATGTATGAAATTTATAGCATATGAATTACATCTTATAAAGCTGTTAAAAAAAGAACCTTTTGCCAACATGGTTAAAAATTTTAAGAAAAATGGGTGAAGTAGAAAAAGAAATCTTTAAATTGGAGAAAAACAATAAGCGGCCCTGTAAACATATTTTAATAAACTCATGGTTGTTGGCTTTCTGCTAAGCAACTTTCCCAGTATCTCACTGAGGAAAAGAGATACAAGTTATTTTCAATAATGAAGGGGGGGCAAGAGAAAAAAATCTTTGGCAAGGTATTATATTCTGCAGAGGCAGACTGTTTCCTATGGTGTCACAATACCTGCAGGGCCAAGAGTAGGCCTATTATCTAGGCGCTAACCCAGTATTTCATGCATTTTAGTTCTCAAACTTACTGGATTTCTTCAAGTTGCAGTTAAGTTAGAAATCATCTTAGACATCTAATCTAAGATCCTCTTACTGTATACACAAGGTTATTCATTGCTGCACTATCTACCAGAGCAGAAATAGCCCCCCAAAATCCGTCAATGGGAGACTGGATGGATAAACTCTGGGACACAGACACAATGGAGCATGAGCCAGCTTTAAAATAGAATAAAAATATCTCCATGTACTGCTGCAGAGATATCCCCAAGGTAAAATACTCAGTGGAAAATAGTGTGTATAGTGTGTTCTCATTTATTTAGCAAAGAAGGGGTGGCTACATGTTTGGGAAGAAAAGACAGTAGTTTGACTTCTTTGAATAATCTTCTTTTGTAGACTTGACTTTTTCCTTATCTCAATATTTACATAATTCTGAAACAAATTTAGATAACAATCTTAGAGAAAGTAAAATAAATGTACAAACTGTTTAATTATTTTAAAATATTTATGTTTTCTAAACTATTGAGGGAAAACCAAAAGCCACTTACTCTTTCTTAATTCAGTGGCTTCTAGTTAGACATTATTGGCATCTCTCATCTGACTTTTGGTGGTTTGTTTGGAGACCTAGAAATATTTAATACAGGGGCGGGGAAACATTTCATGTTGGAATGTCACATTAATTTAGCTATAATCAAATAAACCCACATTCAAGAAACTTTAATCAGATATACTTAAAATGTATATTAGTTTGTAAAGATATAACTATTATGTACTTAATATTTTTACAAAATGAAAACATTTGTTTATTTTAAAGTTTACTAACCTTTTAATGACTTCGTTGTGTCTGCTTTTTGTTGGAAAGCATTTGGATATTTGGTTGAAGCATGGAGGTCCACAGTTTCAGTTGATCCTTGAGATGGGTGTCAGTCATCTGTGACCTGAATGGCATCTTGATTTGGGTTAGGTAGGAGAATATACATTTGCAGCAACAAGTGATTGCATTAATGTACACAGCTATGATTTAATAAAAAAAAAAAAAGAAAAAACAAAAAAACAAACAAAAAACCCCCAAGGGATTAAAAAGTAAGAAAGAATTTTGGGGGCATATTGCTTAAGGCGTGGGGATTCTACTGCATTTTTTCATGTTTCAATGGGATCTTTCTTAGCATCAAACAATGACTTTAAAATGTCATCTACTGCTCTTTAGGTGCCTTGGGGATATCAACTAGGTGAGGCTGAAATACTAATTTGAGTGTGATGTCATGATTCCTGAAGTCAGTGTATTCTCCAATTTATAGGTCTCTAACAATGTGTGTTCTTCCAATGATTCACACATATCATATTGCTCATCAGTGCTAACTGGTTTCCCCAGTTAGCTCTTCATTGCTATTTGGGGGAAATGTTAATTCTTGCCAACCAGGCTCCTGTGGTAGTGGTTCCAGTCAGGTGGGGGAAGTTAGAACTAAATCATGAGTGTAGTATCCATCAATTTAGTCCTTATGGCTTACTAAGATTTTAATTATGTTGGTCATCTGGGAGGATTATTTAGTTATTTTATTCTTTTGTATTTTAAATATGTTCATTTTAAAATAAAAATGTAAATGATGAACAAAAATGTATTAATAAAAATGAAAGAATTTGTTCTGTAAAATTTGGATTCAGTCAAAGCCCATACTTAAGGACCAAGAAGGCCATATGTGGCCATAAGGTGACAGGTTCCCTGCCCCTGATTTAATACCTTCATTACTATTTTATAACTTTATGTAACACTTATTATACTTGTCATTTTATTTAACATTTATAGCAACACACACAGGTACTATGATCGACTTTTTACAGAGGGCTACTAAGACTTTGGGACATTAAGTGACCTGTCGTGATTAGTTTTCGACACCCAAGGTAGGCAGCTTGACTCCGTAACCTGTGTTCTTAACCACAACTGTGCTGCTTGCCATTAAATTGATATTAATCTAAAGGATACATTCCTATCTTACTAGGAATTAATACTTAGAAAATGTATGCTTCATTTTTATTACCTTTTCCATTAAGAAAAACCT
>CAUYRH010024698.1:0-18067 GCA_963574655.1 Perodicticus potto | reverse complement strand
TAGAACTTGCAGCACTATGTTGAATAGTAATGGTGACAGAGGACAACCTTGTCTGGTTCCAGTTCTCAGAGGAAAAGCTTTCTGTTTTACTCCATTCAGTAAAATATTTAAAAAGTCCCAAAGGGGCCAGCTCAGTAAATTAAAAATTCTGAGACCCAGGCTCATTATCTTCAAATTTCAGAAAACCAAGCGCTGCTGTAAGAAAAAATAAAGTCAACTCTGAAGGAATGATAAACACACTGCATCAGATTTCCCATTAGCCACACTCTTGCTAAAAATTAATAGAATAATACTTCAAAAGTTTGGGAGGAAAAAATTTTTAGCCTAGAATTTTAGACCCAGTCAAACTTCATTCAAGAGTGACAGCACAATACAGACACTTTCAGACGAGTAATGTTTCAAGGGGATAGAAAGTTTCCAGTGAGAAGAGGTGGAGAAGGAATAAACTGAACGGATGTGTGATTTCAGGAAAAAGTATGGGAAGAAGAGTGGTCTCTGAGGGAGAGGGAGGGGAATTGAGTAAATGGGATGGTTGGAGTGGGGAAAAGGCAAACAGAAATTCTGGAAAATCCAAAAACTATAGACCAAAACCACAGTCAAGGAAAAAACAAATGAAATTGTGATTTCATTTGAAGAAATAAAGGGCATTAAGAAAAGAGTTCAGGCTCGGCACCTGTGGCTCAACGGGCTAAGGCGCCAGCCATGTACACCTGAGCTGGCGGGTTCGAATCCAGCCCGGGCCCGCCAAACAACAATGACAGCTGCAACCAAAAAATGGCCGGGCGCTGTGGCGGGCGCCTGTGGTCCCAGCTACTTGGGAGGCAGAGGCAGGAGACTCACTTGAGCCCAGGAATTGGACGTTGCTGTGAGCTGTGATGCCACAGCACTCTATCCAGGGTGACAGCTTGAGGCTCTGTCTCAAAAAAAGAAAAGAAAAGAGTTCATTTGACCTTGGTGCTGGAGGCAGTCCCCTGAGAGTGATCAGGGAGTCAGGGCATCGGGCCCTCGGAGGCAGATAAGTAGTCTCCAAAAAGGCCTCTGGGTCTAGAAGAAAACATTATGTGCAAGGTTGGAATGATATGAATAATAAGTGATAAATGATAAATAACAAATAGTACATTTTAAGGGTAATAATGACATAAATACAGAAATAGCTTTTATAGTCAGTCTATAAACAAAGCAAGAAAGGTGTGTGTATGTGACTGCAGGACAGAAAGTACACAAACAACCTCAACATGCTCCAGGTGTCCGTGATGAGGAGCGGGCTCGTGAGACGGGAAAGCAGAGGGGAGGGCAGAGTGGACACGCTCATCTCACAGAGCAGAGCGTCCACAGAGAACGATAGATGGTGGTGGAAGGGGGGCAGATCTAGAAGCTCAAATGCACTACAGCAAATGTCAAAGGGAATGAGCAGAAGAATTAAAACTATTCCCAGAGCAGATATTGGGATGAAAAGTGGGGAGCAGAGAGGGACAGGATAAAGCCCATTATTCCTCATCAGTCTTGTAGCTGAGTTAATACATATTTTCCTTTCTTCTCTTTTTTTTTTTTTTAAGACAGTGTCTCACTTTGTCACCCCCAGTAGAGTTCCATAGCTCACAGCAACCTCAGACTCCTGGGCTCAAGCAATTCTCTTGCCTCAGCCTCCCAAGTATCTGGGACTACAGGCGCCCACCACAACACCCGGCTATTTTTAGAGGTGGGGTCTTGCTCTGTCTCAGGCTGGTCTCAAACCCGTGAGCTCAGGAAATCCACCCGCCTCAGCCTCCCAGAGTGCTAGAATTACAGGTGTGAGCCCCCATGCCTGGCCCATATTTTCTAAAATTAATAAATAAAAACATAGAGTGCAATCTAGTAGCTAAACCTAACTCATTACACCCAGGCACTATTCTAAGCACGTTATGTATTTTTGCATTGATTTCCACAAAAAAGCTAAGAAAAAAATGAAGAAACTGAGGCATGAAAATATTAAAGAGCCTGCCCAGAGAACTCCATTTGGAGAAATGGTGGAGCCTGGATTCAAATTCACCTAGTCTGGCTTCAGTTGATCACTGCATAGACTACAGATTTAATCCTTAAATATATATACACACATGTACACATACACACATATACACATATGTGTGTACACACACACATACAACTATAGGTACTAATATTTTCCTCATTTTACAAATGAGGAAACTGAGTTTGGCGAACCATAGTCCATGAGCCAGATCTGGTCTGCAGTGTGGCCCGTGAGCTAAGAATGGTTTTTATGCTTTTAAAGGGTTGGAGGAAGAAGAAAAAAGGAGGAAAAAGAGGAGAAGGAAGAGGGCAGTGCCTGTGGCTCAGCCCCATATGCCCGAGGTGGTGGGTTCAAACCCAGCCCCAGCCAAAAACTACAAAAAAAAAAAAAAAAAGAAGGGAAGGCAGAGATGTAGGAGCGATCTCCCAGCCCCATTTCTCCCAGTTCCCCAGTATGTGGCAGGCAGGTGCACGTCCCAGAGGAGGACGACACTTCCCAGCCGGATTGGGAAGGGAAGACCTCAGCCCATGTCCGCAGGCAGCACAATGGCAGACGCGCTCCCCCATTCTCCCTTCTTCTTTTCTTTTATTTCTTTTAAAAAATTTTTTTAAATTTAATTGCAGATGAAATAGTATGTATTGATCACATACAACATGATGTTTTGAAGTATACGTATATTGTAGAATGATTAAATCTAGCTAATTAAAACAATTAATTAGCAATGCACATGCAATACCTCACATGCTAATACCCCCTCTGTAAACACTTTTCAAGAATACGCAATATCGTCCTTGTGAACTGTGGCTACTGTGCTGTGCTGGGCGTCTCTAAATTGATTCCTCTGGACTGAAGTTTGGCGCCCTGTGACCAGCATCGCCCCAAACCCTCCCCGCAGCTCCTTCAGCCTCTGCTCCCTGGCTCTGCTCTCCTGTGCGGTCAGCTCTCTCAGACTCCTCCGGAGTGGGGTCAGGTGGTGTCGTCTTCCTGCCTCTGGCTGAATCCACTCAGCACACTGTCTTCCAGGCTCAGCCTGGAGCTGGCAGGAGAGCCTCCTTTTCCACAGCTGCCCTCCTTCTTTGCCTCTGACCCTCCCTACTGGCGGAGAAACATGTTCTAAGGCAGGGGTCCTCAAACTACGGCCTGCGGGCCACATGCTTTGGTGTGAATTGTATTTGTTCCCGTTTTGTTTTTTACTTCAAAATAAGATATGTGCAGTGTCCATAGGAATTTGTTCATAGTTTTTTTTTAAAACTATAGTCCCACCCTCCAACGGTCTGAGGGACAGTGAATTGGGCCCCTGTTTAAAAAGTTTGAGGACGCCTGTTCTAAGGGTCTCTGCACTAAAGCTGCTGTATTTGTCCTGTGCCGCCAATCTCCTAACTTTCACCTGAGCGAGCGTCACATTTCGATCTTGATTAATTGCTGTTATTTTAGGTTTTCGCTTCCCCCAAAGACCTTCTGCTAACCATTAAAATATGTGAATGTATTATTCTAATCTTTTAAAAATGTAACTGACTCAAAGGTATGATTCCCGGAGTGTAAGCCCAGTCCAAGTAGCTGTCTAAAAATAGGTCTTCACCCCACATTGTAGGATAATGCAGTTTAGTTAAAATAAGATGACAATCTTTTCCTATAGATTAAATAGTCATTTAACGTTGTTCCCTGGGACAATCATACAGGTATGAAAATACTAAGTGGAATGACTCACAGTGGTCACAGCGGAAGGAAGTTTGAGGAGCTCAACCCACTCCTCCAGGGTCTGGGTGGGAAACCAGGGGGACTCTCCCACGGACAGGGTGAGGAGGAGTATTTGGAGACTGCAAAGGAGTGACCGGGGCAGGGGTCAGGAAGGAATAGTAGGACATCCCAGGCAGGGCAGGCAGGAGGGAGGGGGGCTGTCAGGGAGCCCAGACCTGAGCCGCTTTCCACAGCGGCTCCCCTCTCCCCACGGGTCTCTGCGGGGAGTTCCTCAGGGACCGTGTGCACCACACCTGTCCTGCCTGTGTCCGCCACTCCACAGGGCCTCCCATCCTCAGAACCCAGCCCGGGTCCAGGGGAGGAGCAGGGTGGGACAGGTGCAGGATGGGTCTGGACAATATCCAACCGATTCTCCCAAGACAGAAAACCAGAAGTTTGTATGTTAAAATATCCTTTCAGGTCCTAACTTAGTAAGTTATTAAGCTGGTGAAAAATAACTCATTCTGTTAGAAGTTCTTATGAGGTGTCTCAGTCCTTACAATCTAACAGGGAGAAAGGAACACTAGGGAGTACTGCACCAGAGATTATTTTCCAAAAGGGGCAAGTAAACTTGTGTGATGAGTTTGATCTTGAGCAAACTACCCTGGTGATATCCTGGGTATAAATATTCAGGGTCATATTTAAAGAGTAGACCCCCCCCCAGTCATAGAACTGGTCACTGCGGCCCCAAATATAACAGGACATACATTACTCTCCCTGTTCTGATATGAAATAAGGTACAATCATCCTTCTTTTGGAAAGAAGAGCGATAGCTAACCAAACGCCATCATTTTCCAACTTCTGAAAGCTCATTTTCAAAGTTCTGAGATAAACTTCAACCAACCCTGTATGTTTCCAGAGAGGACTAAGGAAGAGGGGAGATAGCTGACCTTCTGTCAATTCCGCCGACGTGATTTTCCTAGTAACACCTGCCGCCTGTTGCCCCTGACATTTTCTTACCTATTTCCTTTTTGATTGCTATCCCCAATAAATGTTAGCATCTTGAAAACAAGAAATAAGTCAGTCTTGGTATCAGCTAATAGGTACTCAACAAATGCTTGTTAAATAAATGAATATCAAAATATATTCATTTTCTGAAGCACCATTTGGTATAAGGCTCACATGGTACAAATAGATGATTGTAGGACAGTTGGCCCCATTTTTAAGTTTATCAGCACCTGATGAGAGAAAGCAGTAACTCCCACTTCAAATGAGGCTTCCTCCAGGGAGCCTTCCATGATCAGCTAAAATTGCTGTCTCCCCTGAGCCTGGAACACACACTGACTTTCACTGCAGGTGCTGCTGGCAATTTTTCCTACACACCATTTATTCCTTCCTACCAAATAATTATTTACAGAGTCCTTGAAAACAAGGACTAGTTACATGCTGCCTTTTACTTCATACGGTGTTTCATTCCCCAAAATTATACTGGAACCCTAGTGACTCAGGACAGCTTTTCTATATGCCATCTCTGACATCTGTTTTACACAACTTCCATGCAATTCTTGAAGCAAACACATGCTTGAATTATACCGCCAAGTGAAACTACTGCTGTTTATATGAGAGAGCCGAAGACTTCAAAAAAGTCGTCACATCACAAATGAAGATTTGGGGAAAACTCTTCTAACTTCAGATTCAAACTCCACTGACCTGTCTTTGCTTTATTGCAAGGACAAGTGGCTTAACCTTTGGGTGGTTCACAAACGAGAAGAATCAAATAGAAATCTAGACTCTAAAGATCAGAAAGAAACAAATAATTTTCATTTGGGACAGTCTGAGAAAAGTAATCTAATCATTGTTCTAAATGTATGTTAAACACCGGGATCAATTTTATTGGGATCCAAAAAAATGTATGTGAGTCGCTGCAGTGGAAATTCAGAGAAACAATGTACATGTGGCTGCCATGAAAACCCAAACCTGCAGAGTGCCTGGACGTGGAAGCGGTTGATGGCAGAGCCAGAAATGCAAAGTGTAACCGACCTGGCAGGTTCCACTGCCAAGCAGAGCACCTGCCCCCACCTCTTTGTACACCCATATACTTTGGCACAGCTCTCCACGTCTGCTGAGAGTGCCTCTTGAGGAGGGAGATGCGACAGAGAAACAATGGGGGCAAAGTCAGCTTGGCACGGAGAAGGCAGCAAGCCCCAGCTTTCCCCGGGCGCTAGATTCACTTGCACATTCTGTGATGTAAGATTCCTCCAGTACCCGAGCAACCAAGCAAGCACAAAGACAAAGAATCCACGTATTCAAGTGTGTGCATCCAGAAGCACACCAAACAGAGAACCAAGCACACACATGGTCAAGACACCCTGACAGTGCTCGGAGTTGTAAGATCCACAGCCCCATTTCTCCCAGAATTTCTATATACATCCCCTCTCTACACAATTATGACTTTATTTAAAGTGAAAGTAACAATGGCAGCTGAGCGAACCCTCCAAACAAGCCTAGGACTGCTCAGCAGGTGAGGACACCAGGTGTGTAAAAGGTTTGGGTCTGCAAGCACCCAGGGAGCACCCACTCCCTGCCAGGCCCCGTGGTGGGATTGCGACACACAGAAAGAAAATGTGGTCCCAGTGCCCCTGAGGGGTGAGCAAATCAACCTAGTGTATTTTCAGTCTGCATTTACTGTTCTCTTTTTTTCTTTTTCTTCTTTTTTTTTCAGATTAATATGGGGGTACAAATGATTAGGTTCCACTGTTTGCATTTGTTAGGTAGAGTCCCTGTTATAGTTGTGTCCTGCACCCAGGAGATGTGCCATACACCTTACATTGTGCCCAGTGGGTGGGAGCCCAGTAGGGAGCACACCAACCCCCTCCCCCTTAACCTCCCCCACCTTGAATTGAATTGAGTTTTTCTCTTGTACAGGCTTATATAGTTCAACTACTGGCTTCATATTGGTATTGGGTAAATTGGATACTTGCTTCCCCATTATTGTGATACTTTACTAAAAAAAAAAAAATGTGTTTCAACTCCATCCAGGTTAATACAAAAGATGTAAAGTCTCCACCTCGTTTTAGCCTGAATATGCATTTATTGTTGTTGACTAGCAACCACATCGCAGAGGACCACGGGAGAAATATTAACTGCTGAGTTATTGCCTATAGAACAGGCATTGTTTTGTTTAAAATACCTCATTTCCTGTTCACAAGTATTCTGAGAGTTAAGTGAATATTACTCATTCTACAGAAGGGTCATACTGAACCTCAGCCTGGGATAAAATAACCAAGCTGTGATCATACAACTATGATCACCTGTTCTGATCTGATGCTAAACTCACTTTCTCTCCACTTTTCCACACTGTGCTCCCATTAATACACACAGCACAAATGACCCAGCATCAAGGCATTTGCCATATATTACAAAGAGTCAGATAGAGACATAAATGATCATATCATAAGATAAAATTATGTGCTAAAAAGCAAATGGAATGTGCTAATGTGGGGCGTTCTTAGATGATGATGATAATATCCTTTATTGAGCATTTAATAATGCACTGAGTACCAGTCTAAGCACGTTACATGTTTTTGTCTAAGTTTCCAAAAGTATAAAATAAATACAATCTTTGTTAGATGGCTTATTGTAAACAAATTATTTTAAAGCCACCAAATAAATAATGTAGTGCCTGTGAACAGTAAGATTTTTAATCCTCTGTAAATAATATCTAGATATTTAGAGAGAGTCTACTGAGCACAACAAACAGTGTTACTAGATGCTGAGAAGAGATAAGGACAGAATAGAAGGTATCACCTCTGCAGCCAGAAAGTTTCTAGCTCAGGTAGGAACACACTCTCACAGACGCAGAAAACATCTGAGCAACCCAGAAGTAACATGGAGAAACTATGTACATCAATATTAATGGGCGGCAAAGTGGGTGTATTTTGATGAAAATAAGAGTTCTGATCAGGCGTTTTGAAGCATTTGCCGGAGAAGAATTGAGAGATAATTAGAGGTAAGGACTAAAACTGTAAACAAATAACAGAAGAAAGAATTGAATATAATAAGATAATTAGTATGACTCCCCTAGCACGGTGCCTGACCAAAAAAAAAAAAAGAAATTGCTCAGTGAATGTCAATTTCTGCCTCTTCCTTCACCTTTTTGCCTCTGAATCAGTTGAGACCATTGGTTGTAGTAATAGAAAATACAACTCCGGCTTTAAGCCAGACTGGGCTATTGATTGGCCTATGGGGTAACTGCAGAGGCCAGAAGACACCTTTCCATGTCCCCCTTCTCCTCTGGGTTCCCCTCTCAGGCCAGCTTATTCCACCTGGTGAGCAGCTTCCTCCAGGCCTAGGCCTTTTCCCTCTCCAATGTCACCCTCTGAGGAAGAGGAATACAGAAAGGAAAGTGGAAAGAGTTACCAGGGAGGCAGGAGTGTGTGCATCCCTGGTGCCTAGTGAAGAAATAGAACCATAAAGAGAGAGTGATCAACAGCCTTGGACTTGAGACAGGCCAAGACAGACTCAGCTACACTGCCCACCCCTAACATTCGCAGCAATTGAAGCTAGAACATAAATATAGGCTTCCCATGTGAAAGTTGTAAATCAGGTTCAAAGACTGTTAAATAAAACATGTTTTATTTCTCTGAATTGAGAACTATGCCTTCATAAGTGCCTAGAAGGCCATGGTCAGGTTGAGACTCTTCAGACTCCTCAGGGCTCTAGAGGGAACCCGACAGCACAGGAGAATTGGCCCGCCCGCTCATCCTCTCACCATGGCTCCCACCCACACTGTGAGGGGGGGTCTTTCATACTCAAGTATGAGCATTCAAGCCCACCCTTATACTTGGGAAAGACTTAGGCCTTTCTCTGCCAATGTCTACCCTCTTACCTCCTTCCTGTCTATAAGTCCACAGTGCAAAGGCCAGTCCCCACCTGGAGCCAGTTCCCTGTCTCTAGACCCTTCCCTGGTAATGGGGCCCTAGTGGGGCCCATGGAATTGTCTGCCTCATGGCCCTGAGGCTGCTTCCAGCACCCGTGTACACCTCCTCTACGTTTCATCCTCCCAAGTGTGTGATCCCAAACCCCAGGATAGCCAAAATTCAGCCATCTGCAGGAATGCAGACAGAATGAGGACATGTGGGCTGTGATATCTATACCCGTGGATGATGACAGCAAACAGCACTAGAAAAAGGAGACACAAAACTAAACTGAAAATGGTAGGGCTGGGCACTCCAGGGCTCCGTTCCTATACAAAGGCAACTAATGAGCTGGAAACAAAACTGTCAGAATCAACTTCTACAAAATTCTGAAAGCCACTAAAAAACTCTAAACAATGGGGGGCAGCTTGGTGATTAAAAAAATAAAAAGCTTTCATATGAAAGCTATAAATTAGCTCTATATTAGGGCTGAGTACATTAGATACTTTTTCTTCCATTCTTGTTGGTTCTGATCCTTGGCCAACTACAACCCCTTATCTCTTGGCCCTGTCCTGTCACCTGCATGTGGTTAAGCTACCTGCCACCTGCATATCCTTAACCCTACCTAACAATTTTAAGCAATAATGACTGACTTTGCCCTAAATTAATTATCCTACTACAGATCCAGGAAGATCAGGGAACACCAAACAAAATAAATGCAACCCCCCCCAAAAAAAAACTATACATAGGCATATCATTTTCAAACCTCAGAAAATCAAAAATAAATAAAACATTTTAAAAGAATAGAAAGGCCAGGCAGGGTGAATGGACTCTAGGAGCACTGATTTCTCTCTTATAACTCCAAGTTTTCAGTTTACGTTATATAATTCTACTATGGAATCCTCAAGTCTTCAGGGAAATCTTTAAATGTCACTTCTCAGCATTGTATTTAGTGGATTTAAGGAAGAGGCAAAATCAGGATTCCATAGAAAGAAACAGATAATGAAAATTTCATAAGAAACTAACTGTATGTGCCTTAGAAATTGAACCACAGGAATAACCAAGAAAAAAAATGTTTCTCCTGATGCTATCTATAAATATTGCTTTGAATTTCAAGTTTTGACAGTCCCCATTGAATTTTTCAAATTATGGTCATAATAAGCCAAGCTCCCAAATGGATACGTTATCAGCTATGTAAAATCAAGGACATAATTTCAGAAAGAGAGATAAGTATAGCAATTTGTTATACTCGCATTGATAAAACAATGCAACTAATAGAAAATATACTCCTCTTTTTGTTTCATAATTGTGCAAATGAATAATAAATGAGCCTTAAAGGGTACTGATGGCCATTTTAAATTTATTATAAACTGAAAATGTTTGTTACTTATAAATTTATAAAGTTTTTACTTCCTTTTATTTATTTTTTGGGGGAGGGGGGGAGGACAGGTTCTCATTTTGTTACCCAGACTAGAATGCAGTGGTGTCATCATAGCCCCTTGCAACCTCCAACTCCTGGGCTCAAGTAATCCTCCTGCTTTCTTTCTTTTCTCTCTCTCTCCCTTCCTTCCTTCCTTCTTTCCTTCCTTCCTTTCTTCCTTTCTTTCTTTTCTTTTCTTTTTTGAGACAAGATCTTACTATATTGCTCGGACTAGTCTCAGATCTTGGCCTTAAGATATCCTTCTGCCTCAGCCTCCCATAGTACTAGGATTATAGGCCACTGTGAGCCATTAAGCTTGGTATTATTATGTATTTAAAAAATTTTTAAACTAAAACATCTTTTACATTTGAGAATCAAGGTTCTTTGGAGGGAGGAGCTCTTAAAAAGTCAATGAAAAATTTATATTTCTAAAATATGACTCACTGAAGTGGATTTGAATTGTTTTTCTTTTTTTTGAGACAGTCTTATTTGGTTTCCCTGGGCAGAGTGCCATGGCACAGCTCACAACAATCTCAAGCTCTTGGGCTCAAGTGAGCCTCTTGTCTCAGCCCCAAGTAGCTGGGACTACAGGAGCCCACCACAATGCCCAGATATTTTTGGAGACACGGTCTTACTCATGCTTAGACTGCTTTCCAACTCCCAAGCTCAGGCAATTTACCCACCTCAGCCTCCCAGAGTGCTGGGATTACAGGCATGAGCCACCACACCCAGATGATTTTAAAGTTTTAAAAAGTTATCAGCTATTAGACTTCTGAACACATAAGCAACTACATTAGCTTAGTTACTCTTTAACTTATAGGAATCGTAGAAGTTAAAATTTTAAGTCAGCTCAGTGTAGTTACATTTCAAAAGATAATCAGTGCTTTCAACTCTTTTATCTTTCTTAGTCCTGTCATATAAATATATGTTATTTTAAAAAGTCCTGGAGTTAAAAGTTTCAGATGAATACATGTTCTCAGACAATGAACTCAAATGCGCAAATAATGTCAATTTAATTCTCTATAATTGTGCTTACTTTCTAGCTTGAACCTCTGTTCTACCTGATGACAGCAGCTTTCTCTTTGTAAACCCAGAGTGAAAAAATAATTCAGGATTTTCTCAGTTAAAATGACACTTTTTCTGAGTCAACTTATGTTTCCCCTCCAGCCCCTATGGTTATGTACAACTGTGATCCCAACCCCCAGAAGTGAACCAGTATTGATCCACGGCCACACAGTCTCACCTCCTGAGCTTCAACTCCTGTCCCAGTCCCCTCCCTCCAACCCCCATCTATGAAACCATAGTCCATGAAACTGGTCCCTTGTGAGAGAAAGATCAGGAACCTCTGATGTACAAGTTTTGGGAAGAATCACACACTGATTCAGATGCTCTCCAAACCTACTATGGTTGCAAGGGAGACACAATGGGCTGTCTCCATCCTTTTCTGACCAGTCAGGAGGAGCTTAAGCCTGTGACTTAGGTTACGCCTTTTAGAATTACTCCAGGACCTTCAGATGTTTGGGTAAGTGATTCTTGGTCTTATTCCTTAACAACATCAAGCTGCGTAAGTTTGGGAAGCTGAGAATCATGGCAGATATATATTAGCCTTCAGGGCACTGTGGACTGTTCCTCAGCAACCAAAAGGTGCGCTGCATAGGATGGTGGTGGAACAGATTCAGTGAATGGTTAATTTGCTCATACCTAAGAAAAGTCTGAGCCCTTCTTGGATATTCACTAGCATCCAGGTTCCTTCTTGCTCGGGACTTACCCCATGGTCTCCTCTCTATGGAATCTTTATCTTCCTGAAGTCACAGAGGAGAGAAACTGCCCTGACAATATCATGCCCTTTCTTCACATAGATTTTTCTGGAGAAAAACTCTTGGCCATAAATCTAGATCCATGGTTTTGAGATCAAAAAGGAATGGCATTAAGACTCAACAATTGTCTGTCAAAGTTTTGTCACTGCCATAAATTTTAACAAATAGATGATTCAAGGGTTTATTAACTCATTTATCATACTCTGGAAATTAAAAGAATATAATGTTATATAATGTTATATTATATTATTTCATATTTTTATTTATTTGTTAATATTATACTATTATTTCATATTTTTATTTTTAAACATTTTAATCTAAGAGATTCAGTTATGAGATAAACTTTAATTTAGCTTAAGAATCAGCAATTATATAGATAATTTTCTCTAAATTGTCTGTATTTCAACTTAAATATGTTATTGTGCTTATTTGACAGGACAAAGGGTACTGTGGGGATGAGGAGAAACTTCCCCTTTGCCCCAGAAGGTTCACTGAAAGATCAAGTTACAACAAGGCAGATGAATAATAGAAAGCAATTTATTTACCCTGCACACAGGGAGGATCAGAGAGTGATTACCCAATGACCCCAGGGATTACAGAAGTTTACCTTATACCTTCATTTTAACAGGAAAATTGAGGAATATAGGTAATTTTATTAAGAGCCCATACATGGTTTTTAGGAAAAATGAATAGATACTTGGGAAAATGGACAGATGAGGGAAAACAGACTCACTTGGAAATGAATCTCTTTGGAAACTAAACTACCCTGAGAAAAAGGTATTATTTTATTTTGATTTGAACCAACTCTGGTCACATTCTTGATCTTTCCTGCAATATATTAAGGTAACAGGGAGAAGAGAGAAAGTCAGTTGTTCTTTTTGGTGAGCCTGGCTTTTTATGAAGAAAGAAAGTCTCTCCCAAGACTTATTTATCTCTAACCACCTTTAATTCAAAATACTCTTTATATCAAGAATAATATTTTGGTGTTTCCAAGCAACTTCACTAGTGTTGTGAAAATTCTTTTTGATTTTTGATTCAGTTTTTTTTTTTTTTTTTTTTTTAACATTTTTCAGTGTAAGCTTTTGGGTTTTTTTTTTTTCATGCTAATGGAGTTTTAGCTATAGAAATCAGTTTCATAACAGCTTGACAAGTACTCTCTTGAATCCAATTCTAAGAAAATGTTCTTCTAATTTTCAGATTCTCAAATAATGAAACAAGCACCCTCACTTGGTAGTGTATTATTTCTAGTATTTTAGGGTCACCTATGCTTTTACTTCTTAAAAGGATTGGTTTCACTTTATTTCAGCCAAACTAACCTACAGAGGAAAAGACTAAATCCAGCTTTCTCTACTTATTAAGACTAGGAATTAAGATTTGTGTCCCATAATGCACACAAATGCAATACACTCCTTCTTGCAATGGACAAAAACATTCAATACTTATTCACATCATCAAAGAGATTACATGACCATGGTCTATGCTTTCTAGCTTAAAATCATTGCTTCTAGGAGTACTAAATGGTACAGAAACTTTACTGAATAATTCAGCAGCACCTAGAAAAATTAAAAATAAGTTTACCTTAAGACCCAGCAAACCATTTCTAGGTAAATAAATCAGAGAAACTTATCATATATGTGTGCAGAAGACCTTACAAAGATGACATTGTAGTGTTATTTCAAAAGCAAAAATCTGATACATTCTGAGTGATTTTCAACAGAGAAATGAATAAATAAAATATTGATGCCAGGAGCTGAGCCAAGAGAGAAGGTTGAAGAATGCACATCAACTCTGCTGAGGTGAGCTGTGACCCCAAGGAAACAAACAATAGGTACAAAATCCATCACCAAGTGGACAGGAGTCCCCTTCCCCATGAGAACAGCTCACAGTATATTCTATATATACAAAGAAGCGAGCAGAGTTCAGATCCCCTCCTATTTTATCCCACGAGAGAAACCCACTAAAACCCAGAACTCCTTCCCTAGAGAGGACTTAAGAATGTGCCATGGCACTCCCCAACCAGGCATAAAACTGTATAAAAATGTATATATTCTCTACCTGCAATTCTGAACTCCCAGCACTCCCCTACACTTTCACCTTGAGGTCTGGAAGCCTGTCCCCCATGGAGTCCAAATTCTTGGGCATTTTCTCGAGAGGTATGAATAGGGCATGGGCTGTTGCTGGTCTGTGCTGATTCTGTGGCACAGGAGTAAGGATAAGACAGTGAACTGAGGCTGAGGAAACCCTATGGGAGAAGGAGAGGTGGTGCCCCACAGCACAGAGCAGCGGTGGCAGTGGTGGGAACAATAGAGCTCACACCCCTGGAGATACTTTGAAGAGATAGTCCCTGACTCTCTGGGCAAACAGAGGAGGCCAGGCATCTTCTCTGGTGGCAGCCATTAGCGGGAAAGTTCTGGAATAGAAACACAGGCCCCATGAGTAAAGGGTATCCCTGAGGTGCTACCTGCCTGGGGGGGTGGGGGGGAATGGAGAATAGAAGATGCATGCACAGAGATGGCATACTCCCAGGGTAGGGCTGAGCAGAAGGACCGCTTTAGTGAGCCTAAGATGCATCTGGCCCTCAAGGGATCAGAGCTGAGACAAAGGCAGGTGGGAAGAGGTAGAAACCGAAAGCTAAGTGTGAGCTCTAGCCAAGCCTGCCCCAACACAGATTGCAGCCCAGATAGACACACCAACTCTAGGCAGCGGCACAGACCAGGGTTGGGTCGCAGTTTCTGTGAACTCAAACAGCATCTGATCTGCAGGGGAATATAGCTGGGACAGAAACATATTCTGTAAAATTGTTCTGTTCTGTAACAGCATCAGTCGGGAGCGGGCTTGGAACTGAGTGAACCACCCCAGCCTCCATTAAGCACCCAAGGTTGTCAGGCCTCAGTTCCCTCTGCTGGATGGTGGCAGAGTGTGGAGGCCTGGCTGAGGAGACATAGATCTCCTTGTGACATAGGCAGGTACAAACCCCTGGAGCATCTGCTCATCGGAGGGAAGTGGTCACAGCCCTGTGGGGGTACCAGTGACTGGGTGTGACAGATGTGCAAGGTGGGGAAGGAGGCATCAACCTTCCCAGACTAATTTATTTGCTGGGTGTGTCCCTCTAACCTCACAGAGTACTGGAGCGAGTCATATTTGAACTGCCAGAAGACCCCTGCTATCTAGTTACCAGATACCCTTTGAACTCTCCCACCTGAGACCTGACTGGGACAATTGATTTAGACCTCTTGAACTCAGCCAATCACCTGAAGACTATCCAAAGTAGTACCCTGGGTGTGTGGTTGTGGAAAGGTTTGAATTTCCTTTTCCAGTTGTTGCCTGTGGGGGGCAGAGTGACTTAATTGCTGGTATTTCTACACAGTTAAGACTTCAACCCAAAGTAACTGATTCACTAGGGTAGGACAGAGATGAGCTGACAAGACAGAGCCACTTAGCCCCACCACACCAAGTAAGTCCCCAGTGTCTCAGGCCATAGCACTGTATAGGTCCTTTGCAAAGCTCTAGGAGAAAAGGTACAGATACCAGTCCCAGCTCTGGGGCAAAGGGCTGGTTAATCACTACTCCAGGAGCCCCCCAACCCTTTATCTGCTCATCTAGCCAAATGGTCTAAAATAATCGTGGGGCAGAATCAGTGGAAAAACTCCAGTAACATGAATAACCAGAGTAGATCAACTCCCCCAAGGAACAATATGGAGGATACAACTGAAGATCCCATTTATAGACAAATGGCTGAGATGTCAGAAATCAAATTTAGAATTTGGATTGTAAATAAGATTAATAGAATGAAAGTAAAGTTGGAATTAGAAATTCAAGGAACAATTCAAAGTAGTCTCAAGAATTTAATGAATTCAAAGACAAAATCACCAAAGATTTTGGTGATTTATCCACATTGAGATAAGAATTTGAGGCCCTCAAAGATCTGAGAAATACAGTAGAATCCCTCAGTAACAGAATGGAGCAAGCAGAAGAAAGGACTCCTGACATTGAAGACAAAGCTTTTGAATACTCCCAAACTCTCAAAGAGGAAAAGAAATGGAGAGCAAAAATGGATCATTCTCTCAGAGAGCTCTGGGATTATTCCAAGAAAACTAATATTCACCTTATAGGAATCCCTAAAGGAGATGAAGTTGCTTCACAAGGCACAAAGGCACTTCTTCATGAGACTAAGAAAGAGAACTTTCCAGACATGCCAAGAGGTCCTGAAATACAGATAGCAGATAGTTTCAGAACCCCGGGATAACTCAGCCCAAATAAGATGTCTCCTAGGGACATTATAATTAACTTCACCAAAATTAAAATGAAGAAGAAAATTCTGCAAGCAGCCAGACATCTCCTAGGGACGTTATAATTACTTCACCAAAATTAAAATGAAGGAGAAAATTCTGCAAGCAGCCAGACATAAGAAAACCATAACCTACAAGGGGAAGAATATTAGAATGTATTAGAATGACTGCAGATCTCTCTGTTGAAACCTTTCAAGGTAGAAGAGGTGGTCATGGACTTTTAATCACCTAAAACAAACTAACTTTCAACCCAGGATCCTGTATCCAGCTAAACTGAGTTTTATTTATGATGGAGAAATTAAATACTTTAATGGCATTCGCATGTTGAAGAAATTTGCCATAACTAAACCAGCACTCCAGAATATTCTCAGACCTATCATAAAATATTTGCCCAGGCCAATTTCGTCAAGAGTTTTCCCTGCACTTTCTTCTAGTATTTTTATAGTTTCATGTCTTAAGTTTAAATCTTTAATCCAGTGAGAGTCTATCTTAGTTAATGGTGAGAGGTCTGGGTCCAGTTTCAGTCTTCTACAGGTCACCAGCCAGTTCACCCAGCACCATTTGTTAAATACGGAATCTTTTCCCCAATGAATGTTTTTAATTGGCTTGTCAAAGATCAAATAACAGTAAGTAGCTGGGCTCATCTCTTGGTTTGCTATTCTGTTCCATAGATCTACCTCTCTGTTTTTGTGCCATTCCATGCTGTTTTGATCACTATAAATTTATAGTATAGTCTGTGGTCTGGTAGTGTGATTCCTCCTGCTTTGTTTTTATTTCTGAGTAATGTCTTGGCTATTTGAGGTTTTTTCTGATTCCACATAAAAAGAAGTATTATTTTTTTGAGATCTTTAAAGTATGATAATACTTTAAAGTATTGGGTATTTAATAGGGATGAATTAAAATTGTATATTGCAAAGGGTACAGTTGAAACTTACTAAATGCAGAATATAAAGGTTTAACACAATAACTAAGAAAATGCCATGAATGCTATATTAACCAGTTTGATGAAAATATTTCAGATTGTATATGAAACCAGCACATTATACCCCATGAGTGCATTAATGTACACTAATATGATTTAATAAAAACAATTAAAAAGACAGCTCCAGGGAAAGGGCAAGAACATCGCAGCCCAGCCGCAGAGGCAGTGTCCAGGACTTGGCAGGGCAGCCGAGTAACAGCTTCCTTGCAACTGGGCATGGTGGGACTGGGGAGAGAAGACTTCAGGCATCTCTGGCTGCCCAGAAACATCCCTTTGGGGACACAGGGAGACAGCGTGAGACTTCTGGACCCCCTGAGGAAGGCAAAAGCAGTGGAGATCTGGCAAGTGGTTGTGTGTGTTCATTTGGTCTAATCCTGCCGGCAACTGTGGCTGCAGCAGCAGTGAGATTGCAAACTGGAAAGGCCTTACCTGTGAGCTGTGTGGGTTTCTTTTGGACTTGGCACTCAGTTGAACTGCCTTGGGAGAACTTGGGCAAGAGTGCAGGGGTCTTTGAGTGTTGTCTGGGGCTCCAGACTGAGCCACCGAGCCAGATGGAGCTACCAGTGCTTGGTTGTGGGCCTTGCGGAGCCATTGTGTGAGAACTGCCCTGGAAAGCTCCACCCTCAGGGTCCCAGAACAAGCATTAGGCTGGAGCGAGTAATCTAGTGACTGAGCAGCCTAAAGGCGGGGACAGACATGCCTTGCAGCCTTAGCCCTCAGGGGCATAGGGTGAGACTGGTTTTGGCACACTGGGTAAGTGGAGAGCCACTTAAGGAGTGACCCCAGGGACAAGCGCTTTCCTGGGAAAGCTTCTGCTTAGCCCAAGTTAGCAATTTAAAGTGCTTTCTAAGCAGGCTGAGGAGGATTTAAGCTCTCCACCCTGCAGGCTTTGAGAAATCATTAGAGGCCTCCAGTCTCCATTTTGTACAGCCATATCAACATTGTGATTAACATATCA
>CAUYRH010024695.1:0-16467 GCA_963574655.1 Perodicticus potto | reverse complement strand
TTGCAGCTTAGAGGCTGGGAGAAAAATTTGGTAACCAGCTGTCCAGACACCCCCTGTATAGTTATGGATTTGGGAGATAAAAGACCAGGATTAGAGAGAAGTACAGAAAAAGTTGCTCCAGTGTCCAAAAGAAATTTTCTCCCCTGGCGCTCCACTATAAGGCAAACCTGGGGCTCTTGAGGGGTGATGACACAAGCTGGCCACTCCAGAGAAGACTGCCCCCAGCAATATCACTGGCTGGGCAAGCCACCTGGCCCCTGTGCAGAATGCAAGGGTGACCACTGGAGGGTGGCCTGTCCCCAGAGGTGAAGGCTTCCTGGGACAGGGACCCCATCGGAGCCCAAACTGGACTGAGAGTGCCCGGGGCAAATTCTCATGGATCCGGCTTCTCTATTCTTATGATACTTTCCTAAGAAGAATGTGTTTCAACTCCATTCAGGTTAATACAAAAGATGTAAAGTCTCCGTCTTTTTAATGGTTAAATAGTATCCATGATATACATACACCACAGCTTGTTGATCCATTCCTGGGTTGGTGGACATTTAGGTTGTTTCCACATTTTCGTGATTGTAAATTGAGCTGAGAAAAAAAATCTAGGGCAAATGTTCTTATGATAAAATGATTTTTTTTTTCTTCTGGGTAGATACCTAGTAATAGGATTGCAAGATCAACTGGCAGGTATAATTTAAGTTCTTTGAGGAATGTCCATACTTCTTTCCAATGAGGTTGTGTTAGTTTGCAGTCTTACCAACAGTGTAAAAGTGTTCTCTTCTCTCCACATCCACTCCAGGATCTATAGCTTTCAGACTTTGTCAGTAACATGTGCTACCCAGTTGTGCCACAGGAGCACTAGCTTTCAGACTTTGTTATGTGGGTTATTCTCACTGGGGTTAGGTGATATCTCAGGGTGGTTTTGATTTGCATTTCTCTGATGATTAGGGATGATGAGTATTTTTTCATATGTTTGTTAGCCTTTCATCTAGCTTCCTCTGAGAAGGTTCTTTTCATATCTCTTGCCCTGTGGTAGATGGGATTGTTTGCTCTTTTTTGTTGATTAATTTGAGTTCTCTGTAGATTTTGGTTATCAACCCTTTGTCAGATTGATATCCTGAAAATATCTTTTCCCATTCCAAAGTTTATCTTTTTGCTTTACTTGTTGTGTCTTTAGTTGTGCAGCTTTTCAGATTAAGTTCCATCTCTTTATTTTTGTCATTGCCACTGTAGTCTTTGTCATAAAATCTTTCCCCAATATAACATCATGAAGGGTTTTTTTCTACACTTCTAAGATTTTTATTGTTTCATGTTAAGACATCAGATGTACATATTTCATTCATCTAGAGTCAATTTCATAAGTGGTGAAAGGTGTGGATCTAGTTTTAGTCTTTTACATGTGGTTATCCAGTTCTCCCAGCACCACTTGCTGAATAGGGATTCTTTTCCCCACTGTGTGCTTTTGTTTGGTTTATCAAAGATCAGATGGCAATAAGTGACTGGTTTCATCTGTTGGTTTCTATTCTGTTCCACATGTCTGTATCTCTATTTTAATGCCAATACCATACTATTTTGACTATCGTGGACTTATAATAAAGCATGAAGTCTGGTAGAGTGATACTTCTGGCTTTTTTTTTTTTTTTTGAGACAGAGCCTCAAGCTGTCTCTACTGTGGGTAGAGTGCCATGGCATCACAGCTCACAGCAACCCCCAACTCCTGGGCTTAAGCAATTCTCTTGCCTCAGCCTTGTAAGTAGCTGGGACTACAGGCACCTGCCATACGCCTGGCTATTTTTTGGTTGCAGTTGTCATTGTTTGGCAGGCCTGGACTGGATTTGAACCCACCAGCTCTGATGTACGTGGCTGGCGCCTTAGCTGCTTGAGCTACAGGTGCCGAGCTGATACTGTATTTCTTGATCCTTTCTAGGAATTTTATGGTTAAGTCTCTGAGGTTTTCTAAGTAGAAGATTACATCATCAGCAAAAAGTAAGAGTGTGACTTTCTCTGCCCCCATTTAGATGCCCTTTATATCCTACTCTTCCTGATTGCATTGGCTATAATTTCCAGAATTATGTTGAATAGTAATGGTTATGATGGACATCCTTGTCTGGTTCCAGTTCTAAGTGGAAAAGCTTTCATTTCTTCTTCATTTGGTATGATAGTAGCTGTGGGTTTGTCATAGATGGCTCAGTCAGCTTAAGAAATGTGCCACTTATGCCTATTTTCTTAAATGTTCTTATTAGAAAAGGATGCTGAATTTTATCAAATGTTTTTCTCTGCATCTGGTGAGAGCATCATATGGTCTTTGTTTTTACTTCTATTGATACAGTGAATTACATTTATGGGTTTGCTCATGTTAAATCAGCCTTGCATCCCTGGGATGAAGTCCACTTGCCTATGATGTATAATTTTCTTAATGTGTAGTTGCAATTTATTTGCCAAGATTTTATTGAGTATTTTTGTACTGATATTCATTAGTGAAATTGGTCTGTAGTGCTCCTTTTTAGTTGGGTCCTTTCTTGTTTTGGAATCAGGGTGATGTTTGTTTCATAGAATATGTTGAGGAAGTTTTCTTCCTTCTCAAGCTTTCGGAATTGGGTCTGCAGTACAGGTACAAGCTTCTCTTAGAAAGTTTGATCAAATTCTGGTGTGAAGCCTCTGGTCCTGTGATTTTTTTTGTTTGGGAGCTTTTTTTTTTTGTTTCTGTAATCTTGGTGCTTAATATTGGTCTATTCAAGAGATCTATTTCTTCCTGGTTAAGTCTAGGGAGATGGTGTGATTCCAGGTATTGGTCCATTTCCTCCACATTGTCAAATTTCTGAGTGTAGAGTTTTTGGTAGGAGTCAGAAATAATCTCTTGTATCTCTGTGGTATCAGTTGTTATTTCCCCCTTTTCATTTCTGATTGAGGTTACTAAAGATTTTGCTTTTTGTTTTCTAGTTAATCTGGCCAATGGTTTATCAATTTTATTGATCTTTTCAAAGAACCATCTTTTGTTCCATTAATTTTCTGAATGATTCTTTTGTTTTCAATTTCATTTATTTAATTTTGGTTATTTCTTTTCTTCTGCTAAGTTTGGTATTGAATTTTGGTTATTTAATTTAATTTTGGTTATTTAATTTTGGTTATTTCTTTTCTTCTGCTAAGTTTGGTATTGAATTGCTCTTCCTTTTCCATTTCTTTAAGATGATTCATTAGATTTTTTTTTTTTTTTGAGACAGAATCTCATGATGTTGCCCTTAGTAGAGTACCATGGCATCACAGCACATAGCAACCTCAAACTCTTGGGCTCAAGCAATTCTCTTGCCTCAGCCTCCTGAGTAGCTGGGACTACAGTGCCTGCCACAATGCCTGGCTATTTTTGTTGCTGTTGCTGTTGTTGCAGTTGTCATTTTTGTTTAGCAGGCCCAGGTCAGGTTCAAACCTACCTGCCTTGGTGTATGTGGCTGGCACCCTAACCACTGAGCAATGGGCACCGAGACTATTGATGAACTCTGTTTCTGTTTTTTAGATATAGGCGTCTACTGTGATAAATTTCCCTCTTAGGACTGCTTTTGCTGTGTCCCACAGGTTTTGGTAGCTTGTGTCTTCATTGTTCTTATGTTCTAGGAAGTTAATGATTTCCTCTTTTATCTCTTGCTTGACCTAACTGTCATTCACCATCAGGTTGTTTAGTTTCTATGCCTTTGTGTTGGGATGAAAATTTTTGTTGGAGTTGAGTTCTACATTTATTGCCTTGTAGTCTGAAAACATATAAGGTGTAATTTCAATTCTTGTGATTTTGTTGAGTTTTGATTTGTGTCCTAGCATGTGATCTATTTTGGAGACTATTTCACGGGCTGACAAGAACATATGATCCTTAGCTTTGGGATGGTGTGTTCTGTATGTGTCTATTCAGCCCAATTGTTCTAGTGTTGTGTTTTACGTCCCCTGTATCTTTGTTTAGTTTTTGTTTAGAGGATATGTCCAGCTCTGTAAGAGAAGTGTTAAAGTCCCCAGCTATAATGGTATGATAAGATACCATATTGCTCAGACCAATTAAAGTCTGTTTCATAAATCTGGGAGCATTTAAGTTGGGTGCATAAATATTTAGAATTGAAATATCCTCTTGTTGTAGTGTTCCTTCGACCAGTATGAAGTGACTAGCCCCTCAAGTTTCTTATCTTTGAGTATTCAAAAAATAATATAGGCATGACTGTAAAGGGATTTTGAAGGTGTAATTAAAGTCCAAGTCAGTTGCCCTTCATTTCTGGAGATTATTCAGGTGGGCCTGAGTTGATCAGGTGACCCCTTTTAAAGCAGGTAGTTTGCTAAGAGTGGAGGAAGTCAGAAAGTTTTGAATCCTGAGAAGCATTCACTGTGCTATTGTTGGCTTTGGAGGTAGAGACATTACATGCAAGGACCACAGAGTGGCTATAAGCAGCTGAAACTGACCCACAGCAAGGAAATGGTCACCTAAGTTTTACAACCAGAAGGAACCAAATTCTGCCAATAACAGGAATGAGGTTGGAAGACTCGAGGTTCCCAAAAAAAACACAACCTGATACTTTGATTTTAGCTTCAGTGATACTTAGCCTTGAGTAGAGATCTTAGCCCCATCATCCTATGTTTCTGACTTACAAAACTATGAAGTAGGATGGCACTTGTGGCTCAAAGGAGTAGGGCACCAGCCCCATATATCAGAGGTGGCAGGTTTAAACCCAGCCCTGGCCAAAAACTGCAAAACAAACAAACTGCGAAGTAAAAACAGGTGTTGCTTTAAGTTGCTAAATTTGTGGTAATACGTCATACAGCATTAGAAAACTAAGACATGTTTATTTCAAGCAAATAGTATTCTCTGGAGCTGTGTAGTGCCATAGCCTTGATTGTAAATAATTTTGTAACATATGTTCAAAATAATAATAATTTTGTAACCTATGTTACAAAATTAGATATTTTTGGAAAATCATGTTTTCATAATCAGGATGGAAAATTTGTGATGTTGAATGGACTTATAGCACAGATCAATCATACAAAACCTGAGGGAAATACCATGAAAATAATACTTGAAGAGTGTGGAGGTAACTATACAAAAAGCAGAGTCTATCAGTAAACAATAATTAGAGCAACTGGCATTTATATAAGAATTAACCTTAGCTCAAGTGGAAAACAAAACTAAAGTTGTTAACTCTAGCTCTGCTTTGGTTTAAAGGATAAAAATATGGTGGATAAATAATAATAATGATGATGAGAGAAACAATAGCAATAACAGCCATTTATGGAAAACTTGCTCTGTGGCAGGCACTGTTCTAGCAACTTTACATGTGCTTATTCTAATTCTTACAAAGCCTTTGAGGTTGATACGATTAATATTCTTTTAACCTTTGGGTGGTGGTAATGAAGAATGATCCTGAGTTTAACCTAGAAAGAAACAGGAAATGGGGACAGCATTTTAGCACAGGAAATTAAGTGCCTATTTTGGTTTCACAATGAACCTTTAATCATGGAGTCTCAATAATCTTTAGCTGTTTTGGATAAGGAAGGAACAACACTCTTCAATTGATGATACTTGAAAATATCATTCTTAGTGTATTGAAAACACCTGCTTTCTGAGCCCAACCCAATAAATGAGTCTTTCTTTATTACGTATTTTAAAAATAAGGCATGCTTTATCTGAAGCCTGCCATGTACTGATATACATAACATAGATTAAAAACATTTACTGATCATCTTAAATTACAAATGATAAGCCATTTCTCCATTTTTATCTCATTTGGAGATGTTAAAAAACAGTGATAAAAATGAACACTAACACAATACAATTATTTTTGCCAATTTTCATTCACATACTATAAGTAGTTTCATTTTTTTTTTTTTATTAAATCAGCAAATAAAAATCATGGAAAATAAGAGAGGATTGAATCTCCCTAAAGGATGAAGCACTCAAGCATTTTTGCTTTTTTACCAGAGGAAAAGAAAAAGCAAATAATAAATAAACAAACAAAAAAAACTCTGTCCACCCAGGAGCTAATCCATTTTCCACACTCATTATCATTCAGATGAGTCTTTTGTAAGACAAAGATGTCAGCAAAGCTTTTTTCAGTGTCTGAGAACGCCTTTCTTATTTGGATTGTACAAATAAAGAGGACCCTCTGGATCTAATTAAGAGATTTTTCACCTGCCAACATTCATTCATTCAGTTCACAAACATTTATGGAACACGTGCTATATTCAAGGCACAATGTTAAATACTGTGTTACACTAAGAGTTATGCCACAATGGGTCAATCATAAAACCATACTCTTAATTAATCTTGCGATTTTTAATGATTTAATTCTTTCATTCAACAAGGCCTTATTAACAACCAAGTGCCAGGCTAGGCACTGTGGCTGCCAAAATGAACTCACAATTTCTGCCTTCACGTGCTCATAATCTAATGGGGAAAGGGGGAAGCAGAGATATAAACAAGTAATTACTGTGCAATTGAGGTCCCGTCATAAAGGTCTGTAATGCTGTAATGGAGCCTCTGTGTGTGTGTGTGTGTTTAGAAAATGGTAGAAAGGTAAGAGAAGGTCTCCTTGAGTAGATGATACTTGAGGGGAGTCTATCTTTTTTTCTTTCTTTCTTTTCTTCACTTTTATTTTCTTTCTTTTTTTTATTGAGACAGAATCTCACTTTGTCACCCTCGGTAGAGTGCTATGGCGTCATAGCTCACAGTAACTTCAAACTCTCGTGCATAAGCGAATCTCTTGTCTCAGCCTCCCAATTGGCTGGAACTACAGATGCTGGCCACAGGGCCCAGTTAGTTTTTCGAGGGGGGATCTTGGTAAGGTTCAGGTTGGTCTCCAACTCCTGAGCTTGGGCAATCCATCCACCGTGGCCTCCCAGAGTGCTAGGATTATAGGTGTGAGCTGACGTGCTGGGCCTCAGCATTTTAATTTTTTTTATTTGAGACAGGGTCTCACTTTGTTGCCCAGGTTAGAGTGCCATGGTGTCAACCTAGCTCACAGCCACCTTAAACTCCTGGGTTCAGGCAATCCTCCTTCATTAGCCTCCCAAGTAGCTGGGACTATAGGCATCTACCACAATGCCTGGCTAGTTTTTCTATTTTTAGTAGAGATGAGGGTCTCACTTTTGCTCAGGCTGGTCTCCAACTCCTAAGCTCAGGCAATCCACCCTCCTCAGCCTCCCAGAGTACTAGGATTACAGGTATAAGGCATGGTGCCTGGTCCTTGAAGTGAGTTTTAAAGGACAAATAATAGTTTCTCAGGGGACCATATGCCAAGAGAGGTGGGGGAAGCTATTCTAGGCACAGGGAACAGCCTTGGGAAACATTGTGGGAAGGTGCATCATATTTGGGGAATTGCAGTCACGTATGGCTGGGAGGGTGTGGGACTACCTAGAGACAGTACTGCAGAGATAGGGAATGAGTGAAGCATGTTTGAGTATTATTTAGGTTAAACCAGATGAACTGACAGATAGTGGACTATTTTGACTTACGAAAACTGCAATAAAACATATATCAAGGTGACATAATAACAGTGAATGAACATCAGTAAATAACTACAAGAATGGAACCTATTATTGTTGTTATTGTTATTTGTGTTCTCCACCCTCTACCCTACTTAGAAATGGCTTCCCTCTAGGACCAAGGGTGTTCTCTGAATCTGGAGGACACTGCGAATTTATGTGCAGTTAAGCAGTCTTGGCCACTACAGTTAGGGAGAGTGGGATTGGGAAAATAAATTTAACAGGACTAGATGGAGGAAAGAGCTGAAGGAATAATGACAATAAAACCCTATCCTCCAGTGAATACCAAAGAGGCCAGCCGTTGTGCTAAGTCCCTTATACCCACTTTCTGTATGGGAACTGTGGGACTCCAAGCAACCAGGTGACTTGCTCGGTGCTACACTGTCAGTAAATAGCAGAGCTAGCCCTCATTTCTGTCTAATTCATGAGACACTGCCCTCATGGAGGCCTAGAACAAGAGAAGATCTGGCCACCACCTGAAGTTTAATAGCTCTTGTCCACAAAAGGGAAGACCAGATGGTGGACATAGTTCCAGCAATCTATTCAGAGTATCACAAATCCTTGTTTTATAATTTAAATTTTTTGGTCTATCCCCATCAACCCATGAATGAATTAATGAACTACGGTATATGTATACCATGGGATACTATTCAGCTATAAAAAGATGGAGACTTTACATCTTTTGTGTTAACCTAGACAGAGTTGAAGAACATTGTCCTTAGTAAAGTATCACGAGAATGGAGAAGCAATATCCAATGTACTCAATGCTAATATGAAGCAAGTAAATAAACAAATACAAGCCCATGCAAGAGGAAAAACCCAATTACGTTCAAGTTGGGGGGAGAGGAGAGGAAGGTGGGGGGTTGGTGTGCGCTCACCTAATGGGTACAGAGTAAGAGTATGTGGTATACCTGGTTGTGGGGCACAACTACAGTAGGAACCCTACGAACAAATGCAAACGTTGTTACCTAATCATTTGTACCCTCATAATAATCTAAAATTAAAAAAAAAAATTTTTAAAATGTTTGGCCTTAGAAAGGGAGAAAGACTAGATGGTGTGGACCATGGTGAAGAGGATATATAACAAGCTGTTTGGTCATAGGAGAGGAAAAATAAAGGCAGGACACTTTTCAAACTCACGCAGAGAATCAGTAGGTGCTAGATTTAACTCTTCACTTACTGTGGCAGGAACAAAGCTCATGCTGCTTAGTGAAATCCTTCTCAATACAGTTATATAGCTGGGAGAAGAAACTGACATCATAGGGTGAAAACCATATTTGATTGAGAAATAGAACATTAAAATTTGAAATATAATTACTAAAGGAGTTTTCCTAAACTTTAGGATACATT
The DNA here is from genome assembly GCA_963574655.1 of Perodicticus potto. Classification (NCBI taxonomy): domain Eukaryota; kingdom Metazoa; phylum Chordata; class Mammalia; order Primates; family Lorisidae; genus Perodicticus; species Perodicticus potto. The sequence goes on along the minus strand of CAUYRH010024695.1, from coordinate 7,617 downwards.
TTCATCACTTTGGGATATGGTCCAGTTGAGACTCTCTGCTTTTTCCTGTGGTTTTGTGCTCTTGAAGCCACTCAGCACACCACAGTGCACTGTGGGGACAATGCCCTAGAGGCCCATGTGGTCCAAGAGCAAGGCATCTCTTCCATCATCCAAGTGGCCTATTGGAGGAACTATCTTTTGGGTGTGTCTTTTCATTTGTTGCTTCTGTCTCACATGCCAAGAGTGATGACAAGGGTCATTTCTAGTTAACATTGTGGACCGTGCACTCAGAGTGACCTTTCTGACTGAGAAGAAGCCATTCACAGTCTGGATTTTTAAATGTTTTTCTCAAAAACAAAAAAAGTGGATATATTTCTTTAAAGATCATTATTTGAGTTTAGATTTAAACTCAACTCTCTCAGTCTCCCACCTCTTTTTATAAGAAACATGTTTTTGTTCGGGTCCAAAAAAGAAAATAACTCTCGGGTTACTTTTCAGGAACAAAAGGGGAGCAATTTTCAGCAGAGTGGAGTGTGTAATTAATCTTTCCAGTGGAAAAATGTAACAGTAAATAAGCCAATCACTTAGCGAGGTCTCTTCTCCCTTCTAACAATTGCATGAGTCAGTTACACCAAACTAAAAAATGCTTCCTGAACACAATATTTTCTCGATAACTGGAATGATTGTTAAGATTTATAAAATACCAACTTTCCCCAAGTGTAACTTTCAGTTCATCTTTTTAGCATTTGAGATACGGGTTGGTAGTTCTGAGCATGGCATTTTGGAATCTTCAAATCAGTTTTGAAGTAACAGGAAGGAAAACAGTTGACACATTCTAAATGACCAATGCTTTAATTCATCTGGGACTGTATTTTAATCTAATCTTTAAATTATTGAGTGACAGTCTGGCTTTCCCTTTACATCTAGGTTTATTTAGAACTCTCAGTTATCAGCTACTATGTAGCCACTAATCAACAACCAAAAACAAAACAAAAAAATTGTTACTGGCCTTAATAGGATGCATCTAAATAGTAGTCTTCTCTTCCACCATTTTCATTTTTCCCTTTCTCTCCAGTAGTCTCGAGTTGAATATAATAAAAGCAGACACTTGGCAATGAAGAGTTTTATTTTATTTTATTTTTTTGGAAGGGGCTGGGTTTGAACCCACCACCTCTGGCATATGGGGCCGGCGTCCTACTCCTTTGAGCCACAGGCGCCGCCCCAGTGCAGAGTTTTAGAGATGCCAAGTCTAATTCATCTTTCTATGTTGTCTAAAGGTGCTTAGGAATAACTTTTTGTTTGTTGACTGTGTTCCAGCTCAGCGCAGATCCTGCAGGAGGGAGGAGAGGGGGCAGGAGGGAAGGAAGTCAGGTCTATTTGGGGGCAGGTCGTTGAGGTTATGCTGAGTTGTGCAGCTCTCTAATATCCAGCTCCATCTCAGGTCATCTTCCTTGGCGCTTGTCTGGAAGTCCTAGAAATTTGAGAGTTGCAATTACCTTTACCAGAACAATTCATAGCTCTGAGGCTTTGTACATGGCATGTTTCGAAGACTCCTTGACTCCATTGCTCTTAACGTTTATCTATGCCCACTGAAGGATATTGCTTGCTAACTTGTCTAAAGGGGTACAGGGGCTGATCACTCAGACTGATGCCTGTGTGCTGGCCTGGTCTGCTCTGCTTCCTCTGATGAACAAGCCCTGGAGGCTGGGGGAGGATACAGCTAGCCAGAGGCTCCCACCTCTCATCTCCCATCCTCTCTGATGCAGGTGGCTAAGCTGTGGCTGTCCAGCCCAGGGGAACACTGCACACAATCCAGGTGCTCAGTCCAGAGAGAATGTTCCCTATTGAGATCATGTTGGGAACATAGCCCTTCAAAGCCGATCCCTGTGGGTCCTTCTGTTATTTGGAAAAGACCATGTCAAATGTCGAACAAAAGTGTCTAATAGTCCCTCTCCTTTTTGTGATTTGTGTAGAAAAGGTTTAATCTGGTATCTGTCCGTGGCAGAGAAAACTTACATATTCAAGCTCTTACATATTCTTACAGGACACTTACAGAACATACAACTGTGTGAGACAAGTAATGTTTAAAAATTTAGCTAAAAAAAACAAAATGGAACATTTTTTGATTTGAAATCCCTTTGTTTAGAAAAATGATCTGTGCTTCAAGAGAAAACTTGGTGAGGTAAAGTAAGGGCAAAATGTGAATAATAAAGAAATTTATAATGACACTTTTGGAAGCTAAAAAGAAAACACAGAATTATTCCTGTTTAACCAGTGTCATTTCCACTGAAAATTCTCAGTGGCAAAACACTGAGAATTCTAAACTTTACTTTAAAATTCTTTTCAGTTTTGAAAAATCTTTGGAGAGAAATGGATTTTTCTCATGTTAATTTTAATTAATGCACTTATTCAATCTAAAATTAAATACTCTGATACTTATTGTTAGGGTCTTTTGAAATTACTTTAAAAACCAAATATAACACAGTTATAGATTCAATCATTTAACCAATAATATTTTCTGAGATATGCCAAATATTTGCCTGTGGATTAAAAACTGTATCCGAGCCTTTCACTGTGAACTCATTTTTATATGAGATTCATTTACAATTTTATTACTGTGTAGATCACACAATAGAATAATGGTGTTAATAACTTGATACTATAGCTGCAGGATTTGGAACTTACTCTAACCAAGCTAACTGCCCCAGGGCCAACGGCTGCTCATTTATTTCACCAAATTTAAATCAATTGTGGAGGCAGTCAGATAATAAATTGTGAGTCCATCTCTAGTCACAAAATTGGCATCTCCAACAGCAGAGACTTGTGCAGAGATTTAACAGCTCCCCTTTTGGGGATGGGCTCTTCTTTGTGCCATATCATGCAGGGAATAAAAAAAGTACTTGGATGTAAAATGACATTCTTTTTCTTTCTCTTATTAAATTCTGTCTGACCACCATTATAGTTGAGTCCAATGTCTTTTAGCTTCTGCAAAAAGCTCCCCTTACTGCTTGAGGGGAATTCTTTTGTCTGAGCAGCGGAACAAGATAACCGACTTAATCTTCCTAGTAACACGTGAGTCGCCATGTATCATTTTAATCTGCAAAACACTAAGGCTGAGTAGTGTCACATGCTGATTTTACTTTTCTATGAGAAAGTGACTCCCCGGCTCAATGATGGATTGCTTGTTCTCTTTAAACAACAGTCAAGATGGTGAATGCCCTGGGGTGATAGACAGAGAGTGCAATGGGAATGGGGGCAAATCTGATGGCCTGGTTCAAGTTCACCTGACAAAGCTGGAACAGTCTGCAAGCAGCATTCGAGAAAGGATTATTCACACTTGCATTATATTTTTGAATGCATTTTTCTCCTTGTGCAGCTGCAAAGCTCCCTCACACTGAAGGTTTATGCACCATAATAAAGAGATTTATTCCTTTTTCTCTCACTCTCTCTTGCTTCTTACAATTTACACCTAATTTCTGCCGAACTTTTCAGGCACAGGACATCTGTATATCCAAACTACACAGAACAAACATCATCTTCAAAACAATAGCACTGCTAAAAGACAGTAACAAAAGTCTGACATTCCTGATTCTGAAGGAACAAAGATAAAGTCTCCTTAAGTTGAACTTAACTCCCAAATCTTAGCTTTTTAGATATTGTTGTTCACAACTCTACTCACTCCACAAGCAAAAGATAAAGAATTATTATTTACTTCAATTTAGAAAAATGATAATGGAGTTTCCCTAAGAATTATTTGCAAGTATTTCAATATCCATTTTCCAGTGAGAAATAAACATTAAGGAATAGAGGTAGAACATTTAAAAAGTTTAGACACAAGAAAACACAATAAGTCCCTTTATGAGGTAGAGGTGGGGCTGAGGAAATTCTGTTTTTTTCCTTTCAACTTTCCATCTTTGCATCCATCCACTTTCTTACTCACATCTCACCTTGCTGCACAATGGTTTTCTGAAACCTGGAGAACTCAGACATTCTTTCTTTGTTGCCTCTGTCCTTAGGCAGTGAGAGTTAGTGAGCTAATAAATACTCTTTGATCATCTGAAGTGCAAAAAATTATTATTGGTGTTTCACTTACTCATTAACTATTTAATGAACTAAGCACCAACTGTTAAGCAAGGGCTAGAGAGTAGGAAGAGGCACAAGGCCCAGTGAAGGCTGGTGAGATAGAGTCACCTCCAAGGTGACCTCCATTGATCCTCATTTGCTGGTATTCATGTCCATTTGGTCTCCTGGCATATTGCATAAGGGTTGGTCTGTGTGGCCAAAAGAATTAAAAAGTGATGGTATGTTACTTCAGAGACTAGGTTATATAAGATGTTGTGGCTTCTGCCTCTCTCCCTTAGGTTTTTCTAGCTGCCTTGGTGTCCTAGGGATAGGCCCACATGGTGATGAACTAAAGCCACAGCCAGCAAGAAAGAGTCCTCCTGCCAACAGCACATGACAGAGTTTGGAAACAGATTCCCCAGTCCCAGTCAAGCCTTCAGAGGACTGAAGCTCCAGCTGACATCCTGAGTTTAACCTTAAAAGAGATTGTGAGCCACAGCTTCCTAGCTAGGCCCCGCCTCCCTCCAATTTCTGAAGTGCAGCAACTTGAAGGTAATTAAAAAGTGTTGTTCTAAGACTCTATGTTTTAGGGGTAAATTAGTTATTCAGCAATAGGTAAATAATACAAAAGACAATTATAATTTAACTACAATATAGATAATACCACACATTTGTATATTAGATCCCAGGTAATGGTGCAATGATAGTTGCCCAGGAATTTTGAGGGATCTAAGGAGAGCTACCTTGCCTAGGTTTTGGCAGGAAGAGAAAAGGAATAAAGGATGTCAGGGAAGATTTCTTTTCTTTTTTTTCTGAGACAGAGTCTCACTCTCTTGCCCTGGATAGAATGCCATAACGTCCTAGCTCACAGCAAACTCAAAGTCTTGGGCTCAAGCGATTCTCTTGCCTCAGACTCCCAAGTAGCTGGGACTTTTGGCACCTGCCACAATGCCCAGTTAGTTTTTCTATTTTTAGTAGAGACATCTTGCTCTAGAGCTCAGGCTGGCCTCAAACTCCTGACCTCAAGCTATCCACCCACCTCAGCCTCCCATAGTGCTAGGATTACAGGCGTGAGTCACAGTGCCTGACCTGGATGTCGGGGAAATTTCTTGAAGAATGTGAGTAGTAATGGGCTAAGGAAAAAGCCCATATGCCCAGTTAATAATGTGGACTTTTACTGGGAAAGAATCATTTGGATTTCTTCTTCTTTTTAAAAATTATTTTTCAGTAAATCATAAATTCGTACATTGATGCATTTATGGGATTCAGGATATTGCTTCAATATGCAATGTGAAATGCTTACATTGAACTAAGTAACACATCCATCACAATTATACTCATTTTTTAATAGTTTTGAAATGTACCATTGCCTCATACACATTAGGTGAGGTCCCCAGAATACCCTCCCTCCTCCCATATCCTCCATTCCCTCCCCTCTCTCTCCTCTTCCCTTCTACTTTCTGGACTATAGTTATGTTTTGACATTCGTATGAGTGTGTAGGTGGTTATATATTGATTTCATAGTAGTATTGAGTACATTGGATACTTTTTTCCCATTCTTGAGATACTTTGCTAAGAAGAATATGTTCTAGCTCCATCCAGCTAAACATAAAAGGTGTGAAGTCTCCTTTTGTATGGCTGCATACTATTCCATGGTATACATATACCACAATTTGTTAATCCATTCATAGGTCCGTGGGCACTTGGGCTGTTTCCATGTCTTGGCTATTATGAGTTGGGCTGCAATAAACATTCTGGTGCAAATATCTTTCCTGTAAAATAATTTTTGATCATCTGGGTATATACCTAGTAGGGGAATTGCAGGATTGAATGGTAGGTCTACTTTTAGTTCCTTAATTGTTCTCCAAACTTCTTTCCAAAAAGGTCGTATTAGCTTGCATTCCCACCAGTAGTGTACAAGCGTTCCCTTCTCTTGCATCCTCACCAACATCTGCAGTTTGGAGATTTTGTGCTGTGGGCTAATCTTACTGGAGTAGAAGATATCTCAAATTAGTTTTGATTTTCTTTTCTCTGTTTATTAAGGATGATGAGCATTTTTTCATGTGTTTGTAGGCCATGTGCCTGTCTTCGTCAGAGAAGTTTCTGTTCAAGTCTCTTGTCCACGTAGATATAGGGTTATTTATTCTTTTCTTATTGATTAGTTTGAGTTCTCTGTAGATTTTAGTTATCAGACCTTTGTCGGAAGCATAACCTGCAAAAATCTCCCATTCTAAAGGTTGTCTGTTTGCTTTACTTACTGTGCTCTTGGCTGTGCAAAAGCTTTTTAGTTTGATCAGATCCCAGTAATGTATTTTTGGTGTTGCTTCAATTGCCCAGGGGGTCTTCCTCATAAAATATTCTCCCAGGTTGATTTCTTCAAGTGTTTTCCCTGCACTCTCTTCTAGTATTTTTATAGTTTCATGTCTTAAGTTTAAATCTTTTATCCAGTGAGAATCAATTTTTGTTAATGGTGAAAGGTGTGAGTCCAGTTTCAGTCTTCTACACGTTGCCATCCAGTTCACCCAGCACCATTTGTTAAATAGGGAGTCTTTCCCCCACTGAATGTTTTTGATAGGATTGTCAAAGATCAAATGATGATAAGTAGCAGGGTTCATCTCTTGGTTCTCTATTCTGTTCCATAAATTTACTGCTCTATTTTTGTGCCAGTACCATGCTGTTTTGATCACTATAGATTTATAGTATAGCCTGAAGTCTGGTAAAGTGATACCCCCTGATTTGTTCTTATTTATGAGTAATGTATTTGCTATTCGAGGTTTTTTTCTGATTCCATATAAAACAAAGTACTATTTTTTTCAAGTTCTTTGAAGTATGACAATGGTGCTTTAATAGAGATTGCATTAAATCTGTAGATTGCTTTGAGTAATATGGACATTTTAACAATGTATTCTTTCCAGTCATGAGCATAGTATGTTTTTCCATTTGTTAACAACTTCAGCTATTTCTTTTCTTGGAGTTTCATAGTTCTCCTTATAGAGGTCTTTCATGTCCTTTGTTAGGTAAATTCTCAAATATTTCATCTTCTTTGGCACTATTGTAAAAGGAATAGAGTCCTTGACTGTTTTTTCAGCTTGACTATTGTTGGTGCATATAAAAGCTACTGACTTGTAAGTATTGATTTTGGTATCCAGAGACACTGCTGTATTCCTTAATCACTTCTAAGAGTTTTGAAGTTGAGTCCCTGGGATTTTCCAGGTATAGGACCATATCATGAGCAAAGAGTGAGCGTTTGATCTCCTCTGACCCTATTTGTATATGCTTGATCACCTTCTCTTGCCTGATTTTGATGGCTAAGACTTTCATTACTATGTTGAATAGCAGTGGAGACAGTGGGCATCCTTGCTTCGTTCCTTATCTGAGTGGAAATGTTTTCAATTTCACACCATTCAATAAGATATTGGCTGTCTATGGCCTCTATTAGTTGAAGAAATTTCCCTTCTATGCCTATTTTCTTAAGAATTCTGATCATGAAAAAAAAAAAAAAAAAAAAAAAAAAAAAAAAAAAAAAAATTAACAAAAAAAAAGTGGTGATATTAAAAAAACATTTTTTGCAAAAAA
>CAUYRH010024694.1:0-14441 GCA_963574655.1 Perodicticus potto | reverse complement strand
GTTGCATCAGCCTTCACACTTGCAGTTAATATCATTGCCAAAAAAATTGTATTAAAGGAACAGATAGGCTCTGATGATGAAGATGAGTCCAGTGAACAAACCTTTATGTATTACATCAATGATGGAGTATATGGATCATTTAATTGCATCTTTTATAATCATGCTCATGTAAAGCCTCTTCTGCAAAAGAGACCTAAACCAGATGAGAAGTATTATTCATACAGCATATGGGGACCAACATGCAATGGGCTTGACCAGATAGTTGAGCACTGACCTGCCAGAAATGCATTTGGGCGACTGGATGCTATTTGAAAATATGGGTGCTTACACTGTAGCTGTTGCTTCTACTTTCAGTGGATTCCAGAGGCCGACTATCTACTATGTGATGTCAGGACCGACGTGGCAACTCGTGCAGCAAATCCAGAACCCCGACTACCTACCCGAAATAGAAGAGCAGGGTGTTGGCATTCTGCCTGTGTCTTGTGCTTGGGAAAGTAGAATGAAACGTCACCCAGCAACTTGTATTTCAGCTAGTATTAATGTGTAGATATCATTCTGTAGCTGTTAACTGTGAGTTTAGCTTGAATTAAGGGATTTGGGGGGACTGTTTAACTTAATTATTGCTAGTTTTGAAATTCTTTGTAAGAGTAGGGTTGGCACAGATGCAGCAATATGTAAGATTAGGAGATGGGGTCACACTTATCTGTGTTCCTATGGAAACTATTTGAATATTTGTTTCATATATATTTTTATTCACTTTTCAGACATGCTATGAAAGAGCACCCCTCTGCTGTTCAGCAAGCATTTGTAGCTTGTACAGTGGCAGAATGGGCCAAAAGTTTAGTGTTGTGACCTGTTTTAAGAATAAAATATCTTGAAATAAAAAAAAAGAAAATGTGGATACAATTTCCAAATGGAACTGGCTGCACTGCAGAATTGTGACTCTCTGAAAGACGCATTCAAGTCAAGCAGCCTTCGTAATTTCTATGCATCTCTCCCCTCTGAGACATATCCTAATCTCAGGAACCATGCACTCAAAATGGCAACCATCTTTGGCAGCACTTATGTCTGTGAACAGACTTTTTCCAGAATGAAACATCTGAAATCTCCAACCAAATCGAGACTAACTGATGCATACTTGCCATCACCTGCTATGACTAGCAGTGACAAATATGGAACCGGACATTGACCATCTCATTAGCCAAAAGCAGGCCCATAGTTCCCATTGAAATACTGGTAAGTTTGTTGGTTTAACTTTATTTGTTCTTCATTTTTTAAATATTGTATTTGTTCTCTTACTTCAAAATAAGATATGTGTAGTGTGCATAGGAATTTGTTCATAGTTTTTTTTTGAGACAGAGCCTCAAGCTGTCACCCTGGATAGAGCGCTGTGGCATCACAGCTCATAGCAACCTCCAACTCCTGGGCTCAAGCGAGTCTCCTGCCTCCGCCTCCCAAGTAGCTGGGACTACAGGCGCCCACCACGACACCCGGCCGTTTTTGGTTGTAGCCACCATTGTTGTTTGACGGGCCCAGGTTGGATTCGAACCTGCCAGCTCAGGTGTACGTGGCTGGCGCCTTAGCCCGTTGAGCCACAGGCGCCGAGCCAGCTCATAGTTTTTTTTTTAAACTATAGTCTGGCCCACCAATGGTCTGAGGGACAGTGAACTGGCCCCCTGTTTAAAAAGTTTGAGGACCCCTGTTGTAGAGAATCCTATACTTCTCTGAAACATGTAGTGTTTATAACTACATATACTGTAAGAAAAAAATTTTAGTTTAATATCTGACTGTATTGTCAGCCAGCCAGATTCAATGACATGTAATTAAAGTCTGTTCTCTCGAAACCCAATTCTCTCTTCTATACCTGAGTCCAAAAAGTTCTAGCTCCAGGGCCTGTGAGCAGTCATCTTGCAATTTTGATGGGTAAGCCTGCTGAGACTGGAACTAAGGAAGCAGAGCTGAGATACTGATGAAACTGCAGGAGCATCTGAATAACTTTTGTCTGGTTTTTTCACTTACATTAAATAATTAATTTCCTTCAGTGTATAAGCCAATTTACATTGTGTTTCCTGTTATTTACAACTGAAAATAACTGACTGAAACACCCAGGTAAAAGCATTCAAATTTACAAAAATATGAAAGGAAAACAGAAGAAAAAAATAGGGGAATGTTTAAAGGTAAACCACAGTCTTCTATTAATAAGACTACCTTTATGGCTGGGCACAGTGGCTCACACCAGTGTGTAATGTAATGCTTACATTATGGGAGGCTAGGAGGATCACTTGAACTCGGAAGTTCAAGACCAGCCTGAGAACAGGTAAGACCCCATTTCTACAAAAACAGAAAAATTAGCCTGGTGTGGTGGTAGGTGCCTATAGCCCCAGCTACTTAGAAGGCTGAGGCAGAAGGATTGCTTGAACCTGGGGAGTCTGAGGTTGCAGTGAGCTACAATGATGCCAAATGCACTCTACCTGGGACAACAGACCAATAATCTGTCTCAAAAAAAAAAAAAAAAGATAAATGAAAAATTTTATATCCAGTCTAGATGTCACTCAAACAAAGAAGCAGTAGAAAACACAAGAACACAGATAAAGATCACACAATAAATTTAAAAATTCTATGATGTAATCTAGACAAGAAAAAAATGCACCAAAATAAACAATTCAGAAATAAAATGGCTTTGGGGGGGGGGGGGAAGTGATATACATTGCAAGTAGGCAGTAAATGAAAAATGTGGGCGGCGCCTGTGGCTTAGCGAGTAGGGCGCCGGCCCCATATACTGAGGGTGGCGGGTTCAAACCCGGCCCAGGCCAAATTGCAAAAAACAAAAAAATAGCCAGGTGTTGCAGCGGGCGCCTGTAGTCCCAGCTACTTGGGAGGCTGAGACAAGAGAATCGCTTAAGCCCAGGAGTTGGAGGTTGCTGTGAGCTGTGACGCCACAGCACTCTACCAAGGGTGATAAAGTGAGACTCTGTCTCTGCAAAAAAAAAAAAAAAAGAAAGAAAGAAAGAAAAGAAAAATGTAAATGTTTTCCTTTTTTTTAACTTTCATTTTAAAAGCAATAAAACCACAGAATTTTTCTATTTTCTTTTCCCTCAATTTTCAAGATCATTTAGGAATTAATACTCTCTATGGCGGGTGGTGCTGGTAGCTCAGTGGGCAAGGCATCAGCCACATACACCCAGGCTGGCAGGTTCAAACCCAGCCTGGGCCAGCTAAAATCAACAATGACAACTGCAACAAAAAAAAAAAAGCCGGGTGTTGTAGTCCCAGCTACTTGGGAGGCTGAGACAAGAGAATCGCTTAAGCCCAGGAATTTGAGGTTGCTGAGAATTGTGATACCACAGCACTCTACCAAGGGTGACATAGTGAGATTCTGTTTCCAAAAAAAAATTATCTCTATAGTGAAGAAACTGAAGTCCAGCAACTTAATGGTTATTCTAGTTATAGAGTTTTAGGATATTTTATTTAGTGTACATTTTTTCCATTATTGATTAATTTGTTTGGAGGGGTATCGGGGATAATTTTTTAAAATATTAAAGTAAATACTCAAAAAAATACACGAATAAACTATCAAAACAAAAAAAAAACTGCTGAAAGGCATGAGGTTCTTTTTCAGAATCACTTCCTTCATCACAGAGCATGCTATTAAAAAACAAAACAAAGGCTAGGACAGCAGGTAAGAAAGGAAAACTGCATACAGATTAAAGTGAAGGACTTCTACTTCAAGAGAAAAGATACACTGAATTGTAAGGTATTTGCTGACCAAGTACAAGAAGACACACTCAAAAAGAGTTCTAAATGCCCACAAAAACCGAGAATGGGGATACCTCTACATAACATTCAAATAAGATCAAAAGGGAAGCAAAGATGAAGGTGAGGAAACCAGTGGTTTTAGAATGAATATATTTAGACCATATCACCCACATTTTTAATCATTTAAATTATATGGTAATGATCTCTAGGGAGGGAAATTAGCCTTTCACTAATATTAATATAAATATAAAAGTATTTTTAGCATTTTGGTAACTTGAACGTTTGTCATATCAAAGTATATTTTCAAGTAGATTTCAAAGGCTTTACGAACTTATGACAGAATGGTTTACATGCTACCTTTAATCTACAGTATGTTTGACAAATGATTCATGATGCCTCAAAACTGTTGAGATACTAAGCAGCTATAAAGCCTTTCCAAATGCTGCTCTTAGAGAGATTAAACTATGACTTCTCCTAAAGCAATAAAAAATTATAACAGAATAACCTAAAAAATAAGAATCTATGAGTTCATACTGATATAAATAAATGAATAAATCAATGGATGAGGAAGAATTCCTTGCAGTAGAATTCCAACAAAAAAATTTAGAAATAATGAAATTAGAAAATCATATGTGGCAACCACAAGTATGATCAATAGATACTGTGGCAGATAAGATCCTAAAATGCCCAATTATTCCAAGTAGTCAGTGTCCTTGTGTAATCTCTTCCCCATGAGTATGGACAAGATCTGTGACTCACTTGTAATCAAAAGAATATAGCAGAGGTGATAGGATGTCACATTAGTGACTATTTTACATACAACTGCAGTGTTCTTGTGAGCTGACTCTGCTGGCTTTGAGGAAACATGTAGCCATGTTGAGGAGGCCTACATGACAAAAAACTCAGGACAGCCTCTAGCCAATACCTGGCTAGGACTCCAAACCCTCCATCTTATATAACCTACAGGTTGAATCTCGCCAACTGACTGTTCTGACCAACACAGCAAAACTCCATTGCTCCATTGCCATAGTCTTAGCTATGCAGGACGCTGAAGGCAGGAAGATCATTTAAACCCAGGAGTGGGAGGTTACAGTAAACTACACCTGCACTCCAGTCTGGGCAAAAGAGTAAGAACCTGTCTCAAAAAAAAAAAAAAATCACAGAATTATATTGTGAAGTTTATAGCATGTAAACCAGTGGTTCTCAACCTTCCTAATGCTGCAAACCTAATTTAATACAGTCCAAAGGGGTCATGACCCACAGGTTGAGAACAGCTGGTGTAAACAAACTATACTTCTAATAAAGTTGTTTTTAAAAAATGATACTGGGTGGGGGGGGACTCCACTGCAGAAAAGAAGGTGACTTGGTTTCTCATTCACTGATAATTTACAAAGAACCTATCATGTGGCAACACAGTGGTTAAGTGTGGGTGATATAAAGGAGGAAGTGAAGTTTCCATAAGAAGTATACATTCTTACATTTTAATGTGAAAATAACTGTATTGGGACTTAGCTGGGCCAAATAACAATCTCTTTATTTCCTGTTACACATATACTATAGAATCATTTATAATTACACTGGCTTTTTTGCCCCCGAAGAGATAAGGTAAGTTGGTCCAAGTTTTAAATGTGTAACATATAAAAACGTTAGCCATCTTTTCAATTTTGCTATTAATTCAAGAACTGAACAAAGTCAGAAACTCAGGTTTATAACTTATGTTTTCTATTCTGTCAGCCACCACTACCCCCAGTTTACAAATAAGAATATATTCAACTATAAATACTGGAGTAGCATTTGAAGCAAAATGATCATTCTTAGTGTTTTCTAATTTTGTATTAAAAAAAAAAAAAGAGAGAGAGCTCTCTTCCAAGAACTGATAACTTTTCCCACAACTAATAATGCCTAGTTTCTCCACTGAACGTTATGACATTTTCATTTTTTGTTTCTCTCTGGGGCTTGAAAATACAAATTAAAAATGTCAACGAAGGCTCGGCGCCTGTGGCTCAACGGGCTAAGGCACCAGCGACGTACACCTGAGCTGGTGGGTTCGAATCCAGCCCGGGCCTGCCAAACAACGACGGCTGCAACCAAAAAATGGTCGGGCGTTGTGGCGGGCGACTGTAGTCCCAGCTACTTGGGAGGCGGAGGCAGGAGACTCACTTGAGCCCAGGAGTTGGAGGTTGCTGTGAGCTGTGATGCCACAGCACCCTATCCAGGGTGACAGCTTGAGGCTCTGTCTCAAAAAAGAAAAAATGTCAATGAAGGTTCAGCGCCTGTAGCGCAGCAACTAAGGCACCAGCCACATGCAGCCACTGGGGCTGGCAGGTTTGAACCCAGTCTGGGCCTGCCAAACAACAATGACAACTACAACCAAAAAATAGCCAGGCGTTATGGCGGGCGCCTGTAGTCCCAGCTACTTGGGAGGCTGAGGCATGAGAATCACTTAAGCCCAAGAGTCTGAGGTTGCTGTGAGCTGTGATGCCACAGCACTCTACCCAGGGCGACACATTGAGACTCTGTCTTAAAAAAAAATAGCTGGGCGTTGTGGTGGGTGCCTGAAATCCCTGCTACTCAGGAGGCTGAGCCAAGAGAATCACCTAAGCCCAAGAGCTGGGGGTTGCTGTGAGCTGTTGATGCCACAGCACTCTATCAAGGGTGCCAAAGAGATACCCTGTCTCTAAAAAAAAAAAGAAAGAAAAGAAAGAAGGAAATTAACAAATTAATAAATAATCTTGGCAGATTTTCCATTCACGAAAAATGTTTGTATTCCTATACTCTTTCAGTAAAACATTCTTCTTCCTTTAATCATACTTGCAGTTTCACTCACATAGTTTCATCTGAGTTAACTAATCTGCTACTTAAAAAGAAATAATATAGATGTAGTTTTTCAATTTAAAAGTTTAATTTAAAAAGTAGCATCTGACTCATCCATGCTTTAGTGAATCAGTTTCTTCAAACTGTTCTCCTCCCAAAACATACCATTAAACCTATGACAATGAAACCACTGGAGACAGATAAAAGGTGTGCAGGACACTTTTCAACAAACGTTTTGGAGTAAGCAGGTCCAACCTAAAAGAGACGTTATAGACCAATCAACAGCAAAAGGGCAGAGAAGAAATAAGAAGAGTGATCTAGGAATACCCTGGAGACCAAGATCATAAAACAAAAAAGATTCCTCTGAAATTTTGCTTAAAGTTGCTCTTAACACTTCACTAAGTCTTCACTCTCCTCCCCACCCCCAATGTTGTTTAAAAAGCATGGCTTGCCCACTGGGGGTAAAAAGCAAAAAGTTTCCAATGAAGAAAAAGTGTACAGTAATTCTGGGTTCTATTTTTTTTTTTTTTTTGAGACAGAGTCTCACTATGTCACCCTCGGTAGAATGCTGTGGCGTTACAGCTCACAGAAACTTCAAACTCTTGGGCTCAAGCAATTCTCTTGCCTCAGCCTCCCTGCCTACAGGCACCTGCCACAACACCCAGGTATTTTGGGGGGTGGGGGAGCTGGGGCTGTCATGGTTGTTTGGCAGGCCCAGGCTGGGCTCGAACCCACCAGCTTTGGTGTATGTGGCTGGTCCCCTAACTCACTGAGCTATGGGCACCGAGCTTCTGTGTTCTATTTTTAAATAAATATGTAAAACAAATTTAATTTTATTTAGATTACATAATTACAAACTTTTGGTACAGAAAGGTCTTGGAGAACATAACTTTTCACCTAAAGAGAAAGTCAAAGCCTGCTGTTGACTGGAAGTCTTATTCATAACGTAAACAATCTAGTAACACATATTTTGTATAGTAACCAATTCATTAAGATCTTCAATCTCTAAAAACTACTCAAATGTAAAATAGCAGAAGCAATACTTATGTTTTAGATTCAGATAGTGTAGATTTAAGTTCTATCACTAACTAGCTATGCAATTTCTCACAGTTTCATGTCATTATCTATGAGACACAGATTTCACAGGGTTTAAGATTAAATAGATCATATGCATGAAGTACCTGACTCCTATCTTAGTCAAGACCACTTCTACTAATGGTTCATTAAAGCCTCTAGTTTTTCAATCTTATGAGAAATAGGTAATAAGAAAAAAAAGTAGACTTTAAGAGAAACATAACATTTCTCGTTTCTATTCTTTCCTTTTCCTTTCTTCCCCCCCCCCCCACCCCCCCGTAGCTGGGACTACGGGTGTGTGCTACCACTCCTAGCTAAATTTTCTTTTCTTTCTTTCTTTCTTTTTTTTTGTAGAGACAGGGTCTTGCTTTTGCTCACGTTGGCCTCAAGCAATCCTCCCACCTAAACCTCCCAAACTGCTACGACTACAGGCAGGAGCCACCACACCCAGCCCACTTCTCTATTTTTCTAACATTTTTCTTACAAGAAAGGTAACCACTACATATTAAAAACAAACAAACCTGCATTTATTTCAGCTGATCAGGATGCTAACACTGCTTAACCAGCTGGGCCAAGTTCTTACTTAACACAATGTATACCTCTGAACTAAGGAGATAGCATTGCATATGAAAGCATATTATTATTTGGGATAAAAGGAGTATTAGGAAACAGAAACTAAAATTAGAATAGTACAGGCACAGTTTTTGAAAGAACTGAGCTGAAGAGACAGAGAACAAAATTCAACAGATTTGTGAAGTACACCCAAAGACAGCAATGTGCTGCTATCTTTGTCTTATTTAGTATTTCTTATTGATTTAGCAATAAAGTATATGTATCTAAACAGTTAACATTATTTATTACAATTATTTTCTGCTTTGATCAAGACCTATCAGTCTTGATATAGCCACTTATGTTGAGGTTCAGAGTTTTGAACTAGTTGGTTAATCCATTATTTTACTAATTCCTGGCATTTCCCAACTCAGAGAAGCACTTGGTTATGGTAAATCTTAGGAGATTAAATGACTTTGGATGTAAGCCATCTTCTGTCAAACCTCAAAAATAAAGCATCAGGCCAGGTGGGTGGTTCACACCTGTAACCTAGTACTCTGGTAAGCTAAGGTAAGTGGATTGCCTGAGATCAGGAGTTGGAGACTAGCCTGAGCAAGAGCAAGACTCCGTCTCTACTAAAAATTAGCTGGGCATTTTGGCAGGCACCTGTAGTTCTAGCAACTGGTCTAAGAAGACTGTCTGTCCCCAAAAGCTGAAGATTCCCTCTTCTTGGCCTGCACGGTGGCTCACTCCTGTAATCCCAGCACTGTGGGAGGCCAAGGCGGGTGGGTGGATCACTTGAGCTCAAAAGTTAAGAGACCAGCCTGAGCCAGAGCAAGACCCAGTCTCTTAAAAAAAAAATAATAAAGCCAGGTGTTGTGGTGGATACCTGTAGGCTTCCCAGATACTCTGAAGGCTGAGGCAAGGGGATTGCTTAAGCCCAAGAGTTTGAGGTTGCTGTGAGCAATGACACCACAGCACTCTACCAGGGCCAAGAAAGTGAGACTCTCTCTCAAAAAAAAAAATTAAGATTCCCTCTTCTTTATAAATAGAGGTAGCAGACAGCCCAGCTTGTGAAAACTCCCTCCACACTCTCAGACAAAAGCAGCAGAGATCAACAGGAGCCTCTGTGGTAGCAGATAAAACAAGAAGACCAAAATATCACTACAAAAGCTCTGAAAATTAAATTGTATTAGAACCACAACCCACCAAAGGTATACAGAACCTGCTTGGTAAACCTAAGTAAGCAAGATGACTGCCTATTTATATAAAAGACTTAATTTTAATAAGACCTAACATCTCCTAACATAATAGCCAAAATACCCAGGATTCAACAGACAATCACTTATACCAAGAACCAGGAAAATCACAACCTCAAGGATAAAAAACAATCAAATTATACCATCAATAACATAGACGTTAAAATTTTCAGATAACAAATACTTTTTAATTTTATTAGGTAACTGTATTTCTTTATTTTTTTTTAATTAGGTAACTGTATTTCTTTCCTTCTTTTTTTTTTTTTTTTGAGACAGAGCCTCAAGCTGTCACCCTGGATAGAGTGCTATGGCACCACAGCTCACAGCAACCTCCAATTCCTGGGCTCAAGCGAGTCTCCTGCCTCTGCCTCCCAAGTAGCTGGGACCACAAGCGCCCGCCACAACGCTCGTCCATTTTTTAGTTGCAGCCATCATTGTTGACTGGCGGGCCTGGGCTGGATTCGAACCTGCCAGCTCAGGTGTACGTGGCTGGCGCCTTAGCCCGTTGAGCCACAGGCGCTGAGCCCAGATAACAATTTTTGAAGCATAAAAATACTTCAAAAGCACCTAAAAATTCTCTTGAAACAAATCAAATATACAAAAATGTAAGCGAAGAAACAAAAGTTATGAAAAGAATTAAGTAGAACATAACAATTAAAAATACATTAACAAACTTAAAAATTGTCATATGAGATCAATGATAGGGTAGAATCAGTGTCCTTAAAGACAGATTAATAAAATTTACCCAAATTTTATTTGAGTAACAAATAAAACAAAGAGAAAGTAACTTAAAAAAATTAACAGAATCTTAGTGAATTGTGGGTTAATAACGAAAGATTAAACATTTATATCATAGGAGTTCCAAAAGAGGGAGAAAGAGAATAGAAAGAGCATTCAAAGAGTTAACAGCTGAAAACTTCTCTTATTTGGTTAAGAAATAAGAGTTTTCTACAGATCCCTACAGATTCACAAAACTGAGGGACCCTAAATAGGATAAGTCTAAATCAGCCCACACCTGTATACATCATAATTAAACTTCTGAAAACTTAAATAAGCCTAAACAAAAAAGTCCTGAAAAGAGTCAGAGAAAAGTAATCATTACGTATAATAGAACACCATTTCAAATGACAGCACGTTTCTCATCTAAAACCACAGAGGCCAGAAGGAAGTGGCATACCATTTTACAGGTATGAATAAAAAGAATTGTCTACTGTGAATTCTGTATCTGAAGAATCAGCTACAGACAAAATAAAACTAAAAGAATGTGTCACTAGTAAACCTACTCTTAAAGAATGACGAAAGAAGTTCTTCAATAGAAAGAAAATGACATAAATAAGGAATCTTAGAACATTACAGAAGAAGAAAGAACAACAGAAAAAGCAGAAATACATAGATACAATAGACTATCCTCAAATTTTATAAATCATATTTGATGATTATAACAAAAATCATATGGAGTAAGGTTTCCCACACTTCACTGAAAAGTGGTTAAAATGATGATACCAGAAGACTGTGAGAAATCACATTTGTATATCATTAAACACAAAGACACACAAAGACATACACTATTATGAATAAATCAAGATGGGATCCTAAAATATGACCCAGGGAGAAAGCAAGAGAAGAGAAACAAAGTAACAAGAATTAGATGCAACAAACAAAAAACAAATAATAAAATGGCAAATTTAAATTCACATTATCAATTGCCTAAAAAGTAAATGATGTAAATACACAAATTAAAAGGCAAGGAATGGCAGAGTGGGTTTAAAAAACAAAAATACCTAAACTATATATAGTTTATAAGAAATTCCTTTTCAAATTCAAACAAAACTGGATTAGTCACATATTGTTGGTGGGAATATAGGATGATACAGTCACTCTACAAAACAGTTTGCAAGTTTCTTTATAATTAAGCATATACTTACCAAACAATCCAGAAATAATACTTTCTGCACATTTATCTCAGAAAATGGAAAATGTATGCCCATAGTACATTACATAAATGTTCGTGAAGCTTTATTTGTAATAGCCAAATCCAGATATCCTTCAAGGGTGAATGGTTAAAGACAACTGTGGTACATCCATGTCACTGACTACTACGCAACTATAAAAAGGAATAAACTGACACAAAAACTTGGAGGAATAGCCAGAGACTTTATACTGAATGAGAAAAAAAGCCAATCCCAAATGGTTGCATACTGCATGATTCCATTAATACGAATTCCTGAAGTGACAAAATTACAGAAATACAGGAGAGATTAGTATCAAGGTAGGGGACAAAAAGGATGTATCAGGAAAGTATATATGGTTGAAAAAGAGGAGCACAAGGGATATTCCTTTTGAAACTGCTCTATATCTTGATTGTGGCGGTAGATATATGAATACAAACAGTATGATAAAACTGTATAAGAACTACACACACACACACACACACACACACACACACAACAGAGTATCAACAAAATTGGGTAGACTGTATCTGGTCATGATACTATACTACGGTTTTACAAATTATTACCATTAGGAATAGCTACATAAAGGGTTATTTCTTACAAGTACTTATGACTTGTGTTTTTCTATTGTTCTTTAATTTTCTACAGTGAGCAAGGCAGTGGATATCTGCTGTTTCTGTCTGACCAACAGCCATTACCCTGTCTTCTGGAAAGAATGTTCAAGTTTGCTTTGGGGGGCTATGACCTACCCCACTGGAACAGTCTTGGTAGGACTATCCATCAAGATATCTCACCATCCCGGGGTTCTGTGCCAACTAGATTTACTATTCCCTAAACTTTAACCTTCAGCAGAGTTGACAAAGATTAATTCATCCCAGCTGCAGTGTTTTTGTGACACTGTATTGATCTAACTACCTGATCTCTGAAGCTGCATTCCTTCTCTTAATTTCAGAGCCTATTTCTTTCCCATGAGGCCTGTGAAATATCCCCATGTTCTTCAAATAAATCTCACTTTGCTTCTTATTCACATTTGGTTCCTATTGTTTATACCTCAAGAGACCAATCAAAACTATTCCCCCTTCAGGGCGGCACCTGTGGCTCAACGAGTAGGGCGCTAGCCTCATATACCGAAGGTGGCGAGTTCAAACCCGGCCTCGGCCGAACTGCAAAACAGCCAGGCGTTGTGGCGGGTGCTTGTAGTCCTAGCTACTCCGGAGGCTGAGGCAAGAGAATCGCCTAAGCCCAGGAGTTGGAGGTTGCTGTGAGCTGTGTGATGCCATGGCACTCTACCGAGGGTGATAAAGTGAGACTCTGTCTCTACAAAAAAAATATATATATACACACACACATACACACACACACACATATATATACACACACACACATACATATATATACACACATATTATATATATATATATATATATATATATATATACACACCCCCTTCAAACAAACCTAACACAAACATTTTACCTGTTTTTAAATTTTTAATTATAACTTTCACTTTGTAAGACCTTACTTAAGCTTTCATCCATAAACTGTTACTCAAAAATGAATAGTTGGCTGGGCATGGTGGCCCATGCCTATAATCCTAGCACTCTGGGAGGCCAATGTATTGCCTGAGCTCACAAGTTGGAGACCAGCCTGAGCAAGAGCGAGACCCCATCTCTAAAAATTGCCAGGCATTGTGTCAAGTACTGGGACCTGTAGTCCCAGCTACTTGGGAGGCTCAGGAAAGAGAATCAATTGAGCCTAGGAGTTTGAGGTTGCTGTGAGCTGCAATGCCACAATACTCTATCGAGGATGATAAAGTGAGACTCTGTCTCTCAAAAAAAAAAAAATTGGGCGGCGCCTGTGGTTCAAAGGTGCAAGGTGCCAACCCCATATTCAAACCCAGCCCCAGCCAAAAACCGCCAAAAAAAAAAAAAGTTTCTTACAAATGAACTTAATGGAGTACAAATTTAACTGGACTTAAAAAGACTTAAGTTCTAATTATAAGCCAAACATACTAAGTCCAAGTGATATGAAAACCCATGGATATGGCTCCTGCTCTCAAGTCTCACAGGCAGGTCAGATAACTGTAATAAATAACTATAGTATAACATGGGAACTGGTATAACACAAGTGTATATAATGTATGTAATATGTAACGTATAATGTATAGTGTATATATAACGCCAACACACAAAAAGTCAATTCAGTAAAGAATAAATATGTATCATTCTCATAGAGGATTTACCAATATTTTCTCTAAATCAGTCAGTGCACAAACATGCATTTTTAATCTTATAGCATAAAGTTATATTAACATACACATTTCCAATCTCTTAAATATTTTCATTATTAATCTGCAGAATACTAAGAATCCTAATGCTAGCATAAGACAAATGATGAATTTGATGAACCTTAATGTAGACTATGTTTCTAAAATTAAAACCAAATAAGGATTACAAACTGTAAGAACAACAACAAGAAAGCACACTTAATGAATAACCACTCACATCGTAATATCACTATTATTTAGTTTCTGGACTAATTATCTAGTTTTATAAAGCAAACACCATGCACCCAAAGGGAAGCTCAATAAAATTTATGAAAGAATGCTTTAAAATCGCATAATACTTCTTTAGAATAAAGTAGCTTTATAATTGCATAATATTTCTTTAGAATAAAATAATACTTCTTACCTTCTGGAGTTGGAAAGCACCCCAAGAAAAAGAAAAGAGAAAAAAAGAAAGCTTTTAATTTTTCTATACAAAGCAACAATAAAGCCAAAAATAAACTGACCCTCCCCCTCCCCGCAACATCGATAATTCTTCAAATTAGCAAACCCCCCCCCCCTTTTTTTTTTTTTGAGACAGAGCCTCAAGCTGTCACCCCGGATACAGTGCTGTGGCATCACAGCTCACAGCAACCTCCAATTCCTGGGCTCAAGCGAGTCTCCTGCCTCCGCCCCCCAAGTAGCTGGGACTACAGGCGCCCGCCACAACGCCTGGCCATTTTTTGGTTGCAGCCGTCGTCGTTTGGCGGGCCG
>CAUYRH010024690.1:0-24000 GCA_963574655.1 Perodicticus potto | reverse complement strand
GACTTGGAGGATTTTTTTTTTTTTTTTTTTTTTTTTTTTGCTGCTTATCAAATGATAAAGGTTTGACTTGGCAGGCAATCAGAAGCCCAAAATATCATAAAAGGGAAAAAAGTTGCCGAGTGGCTAAGAGGTGCACCACGGGAGTGTCGCTGGTGAGGTGAATTGCTAAGCAAAGAGCAGCGAGCAGGGAGGAAATGGAGCAGGAGACGTTTTTCAAAGACTTCTCTCCCCTTCTTCTCTTCTCTCTGTCCCCCATGTAGAAAGGGGAAAATAGCAGTAGAATCCAGATTTGGGCGCGGGGCTGATTTGGTCCCTCCCACACCATGCTCCCCCCAGACAGGGAGAAACTTTGATGTCTGGCCGCGTGGCATCGGAGGAGCCTGGGCATCCCAGCAAATGCAGCCGCACGTTCTGGCCTCCGGACGGCCTCTCTGAACTCTTTTGTGAGGGGAGATGAAACCCACAGAGCTGGGGAGAGCAGGGTTTTGAAATGAGGGGATGTGGGCCTGGCCTCCCTTGAGCCCGGTACTAGCGCGTTGGCAATGGCGTGGGTGGCAGGAGCCAACCAGACCCAGGAGCTCAGATTCACAGAGGCTTTGAGCTGTGCAGGCCTTAGGGGCCATTTTGACCAATCTGCTCATTTTCAGATGGGAAAACAGGGCTCAGAGAGGGGACGAGACTTGCCAAAAGTTGCTCTAGGAACTTATATCTCTCGACCTCTCTGTCTCATGCCCTCCATCCAGCAACTACAGGCTGGGTGTTTCACCCCCCTTGGGTACAGGAGGGCTGTGGCCTATCCACAGAGCCAGTGGCCTCCTGGGTGGTGCTGGCCTTCACACCACTGGTGCTAAAGTTCCTCGGTTACATTTTTTTAAAACCTCCGTGTAGGGAAAAACCTAGTTCCATCCTCATTGACTCTGACTATCTTTCTCCCTGGGTGTCCTGCCTTTGTTCCGAATTATCAGGGAATGCCCTCGGTACCTCTTTAGTTGAGCTCCTGGCGTCACCCAAGTGAAAGCATTTCTGTCCCCCATTCCTGACAGTGTCTTCTCACCCACTACCGTCACCAGCCATCCCCTCCACCGAGAGAATCTTGGGATAAAAATGAGAACTGGAGGCTCCACTGTGACACTGAGCCCTGGGGGACTCCCAGAACCCCTCAGCCGCTGATGCTAAGGCAGCAGTTCTTAACCTTTGCGTCGCGACCCACAGGTTGAGAACCACTGTGCTAAGGGAATGCTGCTGATTGGGAGGAAACCTTGGAAACACTCCTAGGTCCGCGTGCTTAATGCTGAGCTGCGTTCAAACAGCCTGGCAGGGAGGCCTGATGAAGCTTTGCTCTTTTCCCAAAGCCTGGCATCTTCCGTGCTGAGTTGGGCCTCAGGTCCCAGGGCTCTGCCTCTTGTCTGGCCTTACACAAGTCATACCCTGCTCCACACTTCAGCTTCCTCATCCAGCAAGTGGAAAAGTTCACTAGAATGTCTCTGGGAAAGACAGCCCTCTGGCAGCTCCCAGCCATCCGTGCCACACAGAGGGAACCTTCCTGACAAAGTGAGGGCCAAGGGCCTTGGGGTAAGATGGCAGCCTGTGCTGTGTAGAACCTTCTAGAAGAAAAGGACACGTGGCAAGCTGAGCTTCTGAGTGGTCTTGAGTGTAGGGCTGGCGTATTGGACATGTGATCAGCGCAGTCACATAGGGTGCTATGCTTAGGGGGCACACACTTGGAGATTAATGCCCCATAATGCCCAAATGTCTTCGAATTCTCAATAATTTTATCTTTGCAAGTGTGTTTTGTAAGTGAAGCTCAATGGGACAGTTTACCATAAGCTAAAGACTTGGAGCCTCCTGCCTATGGAGCCTGGGTCTCCGCTCGCTCCTCCACCCCCCTGGAGCCCCAATTTCACTCGGCCTCTACCTTCTGCTGCCACCCAGCCTGGGTACAGGCATGGGAGGGTCTGGGCAGGCACACATAACCTATAGCATCTGGGGTGGGACATGATGATGGTGGTCCCCACCCTGGGGTGGCAGCAGCATCGCACTTTCAGTGGAGGGACTCCACTCCCAGGGGTGAGCCTCTAGCCCACCTTGATCCAGTATGTAGCAAGTCCTGACACAAAGACTGCAATGCCCCTCACGGTTGCCCATCTGCCTGGTTGGAGGCAGGAGTCTATGGAAGGGGGAGATGCTGGCTGGACAACATGTCAATCCAGTGGTTGTTGGGAAAGGGAACCCAGTAATTGGGCTCAGTGTTTGTGTGTGCCCCCACGTCATCTGGGCACCTGCGAGGGTCTCCACTCCCCCTGGGAGAATCCTCAAATGTAAGGGGGCACTCTACCCCCTACATGGCATCCCATGCCTGGGGAGACCCTCCCTTCTTTCAACCTTCCCAAGTCTGGCTTGTCTTTTGGCCAGCTCAAGGCACCCTCGGAGAGCCAGGGAATACACTGTGCAACTGCGGTAATTTCACGTGTGTGCTGAGTATTCTAATATCTGCATTTAAAACTGGCATTGCTGAATATGATGGTGAATAGCAAAATCATGCTAATAATTAAAACGTTGATTTTACTTAGAACAGCATTAACTAGCCAGTTAAAAACACCACAAGTTGAAAGGGAGACCTGGGAAGAAAGCAAAATGCATGTTTCCTTACTTTTTGAACAAGGGGGTCCTGCCAATTATGGAGCCAGGCTTGCCTGGGTAAGTCATTTATCCTCTTAGGCATTGGCTTTCCTGTTAGTTAACCAGACTGTTGACATTGTGCCTGCCCCTTCCTTGCTCAGGGGCACATTATGAACATCTATTTTGATAAAATCCATAAAAGGGATTTAGAAACCAGTGTGTGGTGCCAGTGCTTGGTCTTAGAGCCACCAGCCCATTTTTCTGGACTAGCATCCAAATAAATTTCAGCTGCTTCACCAGGGTTTAACCATCACAGTCAAGACACTCTTCCCCCTGCCGCCACTCCAGTCATTGTCCCTGGAATTCTCAGTGATGCAGAACTGAAACTGCACTCTGAAAGACCACCATACACACAGAAGACAGGCATAAGCCCCCAGAGAGATTTAATTCAGATTCTAAGCAAGTTATGGAATGAGAAGACAGCCAGCCCAAGAACAGGCCTTGCAGTGTGCAAAGACCAATCCTTGACTTCTGCAGCCATCAATTTGACTTGCAGGTGAGCCCAGGATTTTGGAGCTCAGTACAAAGTAACGGCATGGAGGAGCGGGGGTGCCCTTCAGGTTTGGGTTGAGAAAGATCATCCTCTTTGGAATGTTAATAATCCTGGTTTTACCTATACTTGTGGGGGAAGGTATCCCTGTTTCAGAATTATTTTTCTAAGGACAATTCAAGTGCAGCCTTCAATCTGCTGTCATAATGTTTGAGGATGCAGCTGCCAAAGGGTTAAATGGGTCCAAGTGGTACCCTATCATATTCTGTAAAAAGTGGTACGGCTTTAAGGTTCATTATGGAACGAATGAATGGCTAAGTCAGTTCAGATCAAGTTGCCTCAAATAGAGTCCAAATATGAAACTTCATACTCAACAAGGTTGTTTTAGGATCAGGAAAAATTAGATGACTCCTCTCATCTGGTTCCTACCACTTTTCCCCAATAGCGAATAGTCTCTCTGTCCTACTAAAATTTTAGTTTTTAGTTTATTTCACTTTATCATTTTGAATGATGTCTTCTGGCTCCAGCTCAGCTTCCTAGAGATCATTCATTAGGCCCGAGAGCTGCTCCAGAGTGGGATTAGAACCCGTGTAGTACATAGTCACGTTAAACTGAGATCTGCTAATTAATCGCTTTTCTCTGTGTAACTAAGCGATAACGCTCCTTCCCCGAGGAATTGCAATTTCATGGTTCCTAATGATAGTGCGATTACATTATCTGGATCGCTTAGGCTTCGCCAGTCAGGAGCAGTGCTCGGAGCCTGTCTTGGGGGGTGGGGAGAAGTCACTCCTAAAACCAAGGGGGTGGAGGGAAGGAGTTGGAATGTCTATTACTAATTGTCATTAATGTGCAGCCATTTCTTACATCTCATTCAGGGATTAGCTTCAAGTTCCATCTTCACCTAGGTCCCCTCCGTGATGCCTCCTTCCCTAGAACCTTCACATTTTTCCCCCTAATTTTCACAGGGTTATTGTGTGTAAAAACCTATTTATTTGCTGTATTCCACAAAGTAATTTATTTCCAGCATTTATTTTCATTAGATTTCTTGGAAATGTGGTTCTACATATCGTTAGTACAAGTAATACATTTTGATGGTTGTTTCCTGAACTAACTTGTATTATTTGACGAGTCAAATAAAATGCCTAATTCCAAAGGCTGCTGTTCCCATCTTTTGCATTTTAATTATTTCTCTTGCTTCCATTCCCTTTCTAACTGAAGGGCAGTTATAGATCTTCAGTTCAGCACAGTGCTACAGTTTGTGTACTGTGAATATAGACACTATCATTTTTTTTTTTTAATGATGAAACTTGGAAGGTTAGTACTCAAGGTTGTTTTCTGAACACAGGGGGTTTTTTCTCGTTATTTGCCCAGAGAGATGGCATTGCAGAGTGAGCACGGTGTAGATGTGAGGTTTAATTGTCTCACTGGTAAGCACGGATAATCTACGGATCCCCTCCCTGAGCCTCAGTTTCCTCCATGGTAGAGAACATGTCACTCAACCCAGGGGCTGATAGGAAGATTCAGTTAGGTAGCCCATGGGAATCACCACCAGGCCTGTGACAAGCCATAACTATCATACTCATCAGGGTTAAATGCACTGCTTAGTAACATGGTGGACAAATACTGTTTGGGGAGGTGGGTTTTTTTTTTCCCTGTGTGGATTCCTCATAATTGTGGGCTTAAAATGCCTCAAGAATGTCTTAATTTCATAGCTCCAGTGGTTTAACCAGTGAAGGCATGGTACTTTTAAGAATACCTTAATAGGGCGGCACCTGTGGCTCAAAGGAGTAGGATGCCGGTCCCATATGCCGGAGGTGGCAGGTTCATACCTAGCCCTGGCCAAAAACTGCAAAAAAAAAAAAAAAAAGAATACCTTAATAGAAGAGAGATATTTATTCTTTAAAAAAACTCATTCTAAGGTCATGCACTGTGGCTCACATCTATAATCCTAGCACTCTGGGAGGCCAAGGCAGGTGGTTCGCCTACGCTCAGGACTTTGAGACCAGCCTGAACAAAAGCGAGACCCCCATCTCTAATAAAAATAGAAAAACTAGCCAAGCATTGTGGTGGGTACCTAAAGTCCCAGCTACTCAGGAGGCTAAGGCAAGAGGATTGCTTGAACCCAAGAGTTTGAGGTTGCAGTGAGCTATGATGCTATGGCCCTCAACCCCACGGTGACTAAGTGAAACTCTGTATCCAAAAAAAAAAAATTCATTCTAGAAATATTTTTAAATTATTTTTTAACACTAACTGTCAGACATGGCACCAGGGTTCAGGAAGGCCTTTTCCAGAGCTCCAGGCTACTGAGGGAGACCCAGCAGGTAGCTGGTAGTTGACCGCCCTAAAAATCAGTCACAGGGAGACCTGGAGAGGTAAGGCAGGCAGTCTTGGTTGGTTGGGCTGATTGGAGCCTTCCCAATGTCAAGTGTGTGGCATCCTGAAGGACACACTTGAGACATTAAAAAAAATTTTTTTGAGAAATCGGAGACTGGAAAATGATAATGCTATGATAAAACGCTTTCACGTGAATTCACAATAACATCCATGAAAACCCAAAGACTAGGACATGCAAGACACAGTATGTATTCAGTCTGCACCTAGTCCTTGCTCCATATGGGATGTGGACCCCTGAAGAACTGAGTGATCCCTGAATGATCCACTGCTGGGGGGTGGGGAGGACTGGGTGGCAGCAGATTCTGTACAACAGACATGTGAGTTAGGAACAGCTTCCAGGGTATAAAATGGTGCTTGGTGTCCCCAACTCAAAAGGGAAGTGCAGAACAAGTAATAGCTTCCCCTTGTGCTCCCAGGAACACCAGAGATTTCCAGTCATTCTCTACCCTAGATGGCACTGCCATCTCTCTCTTGGACCACTGCCACAGGCTCCTCACTGCTCTCTCCACTGTCCCCAGGCTCGCAAGTTCACAATAGCCAGGGTGAGGAGTGAAAAATGACAATCTGATCATTGGTCCCTCTGGCTCAAAATCCTTCTAACTGGCGCAATATTTTGAATTAGAACTGCTTTCCACGGCTGCCTAAGCCCTTCCTGACCTGACACCTACCCACACCAACTCCACCCCTCCCTTGCTCCCGCCTTCACTCCTGCTCCCTCGCCCCCTTTCTTCCTCCAACACCCCAAGCCCTTTCCCTCTGCAGAGAGTGTACCCCATCCCTTCTCCCCCTACCCATCCGAGAAGCCTTTTTCAAACCCCTCCCCCAATCTCAAGGAGGCCACCTCACTCTTCCTCAACCTACCTTTTTCCTTATCACAATCTATACTCGAACATTTATTTCTGTATTTATTTGTTATGCCCACCTCGCCCACTAGTGTATACACTCTGAGAGGGCGAGCGCAAAGCCTATTTTTTCCCTCCATTTTTTGTGCCAGAATGGATCATGGCCCATAGCGTGTCCTCAGTTGAATGGATGAGTGAATGAATGGGAAACAACTTTTTCATTCTGGCAACCAGCTCAGCCAAAATTTCACCACCAGGAGGTTCCCTGTTGAATTATCATTTGTCGTCATCCAAAGGCCTGGGCAACAAAGATTTTGTGGAAGAGAAGACATGTGGGATCCACCTTCCTCCTGGACAGGAGGACGGACAGGGCCGGGAAGAGGCACTGGGTCCTTGGCCGCACCTGCACTAATGCTCCTGGCCCACCCGGGATGCCTTGGATGAAGTGGTTTTCCCCAGGAGTCTCCTTTTGCCTGTCTAATTTGGTCACCAAGATGCTTCCCCGTCTTCAGAGGAAGCCAGGCAGCTTCACGAGGCTCGCCTCGTCTGGATGCACAGCGCAGTGAATTTGCACCCCCCGCACCTCCAGTGCTGGTATTTCAAAACCTACAGTACACTAAACGTAAAACTTTTGTTCAAATTTCAAGGATTTTGATAGCCCAAGTGAATAGACACTGCCTATTGATTTTTCCCTTACAATGACTCTTGGATAACCTATTTTCTCATTTATTTTTAAAGACAGCTCATGAGATTTCATAGCAATTCTGCCCAACCTCCTAATATCAAAATCCCTCCTTGACCCTGAAAATTGTAATTCTGCTATAGATCACAGCTGCTGAATATTACCTTTTACTAAGCTGGTTAAATAAAATATGTCCAAATCACTAGATCCCACAGCCGTGGCCTGCAAGTCTAATGATCCGAGGGCTGAGGTTTCCGCCACTGTCCACTCAGCAGCCCCGCGCTCTCGCCAGCCGACACCAAAGTGGGGGAATTGAGAATATCGGCTTCGGTTTGGAATTTGAGGAGGAGGAGAGAAAAAGGATAGCTTGGCTGGTCTTCAATGATTTTCTTGTAAAACTTTTACAAGGGAGATTTAAGCTGTTTGATGTGTTCTAGACAATCTAATGCCCGCCGAGTGTGCGGCAGAGAGTGGCTGGGGTTTTCTCCCTCGTGGAGGAGGGGTATATTTGATGTAGGGCAAGTTCAAAATCCCCAAAGCCTTGCACGCTGGTAGGTTAGATTACACTCACAAGGTGGGGGGAAATACAACACTTAAAATGTGAAAAGAACCTCTGACCCTGGAGACCTCATTCTGCCACCGGCTGGCCGGGACTGTTGGTGTGGGTCTTGGCTGGAGAGGGCCCAGACTTTATTTAGCCCAAGGAGGCTTCTACCCTGTGTGAGCCCCGTGGGGCTTCTGTGTTCCTGCCTTACTCACCTGTGCTTCATCCACGTTAGCCAAAAGGCCCCACAAACTCCCTGACCACCAAGCTGCCCAGAGGCTCGTCCATCTCAGCCTGACTTTTACTCAGAAGAATGAAGGATGGCACTGACCCACGTTGCTTCCAGGGAGTTTTGAATATTTCAAAGCCAGGGCTTAGATCGGAAGTCATCACCTCTGACTTTTAGACTGTCCTCTGCGTTTTCCTGGGTGGCTCCCACGTCCAGTATGGTAATGTCTCCCCAAGAAGTTCACTCATTACAGGTGAACAGAGTCTGAAATGGCTCTGACTCAGCGGAAATGTGGCGTCCCCCAGCAGTGACCACTGCAGCCCTTTTGAAATGCAAGAAACGAGAGGCTTTTCCGTGGGCTGTGGAGCTCTGCGGCTCTGCACTTTTCTTGCCCTGGCCCTGCCGTGACTCCGTTGCCCCCCCCGACCCCCACCGGCCGGCAGGACAGCTTGGCAGGTGATGCGTCCCACAGAACAGATGAAGAAGTCTGCTGACATCAGCAGCAGGTGAATCTGAGACAGCAGGAAACTGTCCATGACAAACCATTGATAGACAGCAGAGTCCTCACTAACCCTGGGTCAGGATCTGTCAGGAGGTCAGAAGACTTAGCATGGTCCTGTCCTTTGAGCGCACCTATGCCAGGGTGACGAGCTCACAGCAGTCTCCTCGTTTGCCCACGCTGCTGGCAGGCACCGCTCACTGCCCCCGGCCCTCCTCCGTCCCTGGGATCCTCTTCCTCCCACGTCAGAAGGACTGAGTTAGGGGTGCAGTCCGTCTACCCCCGTCCTCCCATGTCCCACATCCCACATCACTGCAGGCTACCTGCTCTACCTGGAGGGTCCTCACACCCTCTTCTGGTCACCTGCCTCTGCTCTGCCCTGACCACCATTCTCGTCCCCACCCGTCTCATGAGGCACAGCAGAACCGGGCAGAGGGGGGAGCGGAGGCCGGGGGTGTGGACCCCTCTATGTTCAGGCCCCAGCCCTGCGTCTACGCTGGATAACCTTAGACCGCCTGCTGTCTTCCTTTATGCCTCTGTTTCCCTATCTGTAGATTGGTAAGGGCGCCGTGCTCTCTGGGGTGAATCTCAACTCCACGTTACTGACAGATTCCTTGGCATCTGGCGCACTCTTCCAGCCATTTGATATGGCCCTTAGTTGTTTCTGTGTCCCACCCACGTGAGCTCCTGAGGGCGGGAATCCCGGGGGCCACAGTGTGTCAGAGCAGAGTACTCAGGTACCGCCGCTGCCCTGCCCAAGCTCCGGGACATTAAGCATCTCCCGAGGAAGGACTGCCCTTAGAGAAACGCAGGGACGCCAAGGTGAGCATTGTCCAAAGCGATGGACTCCATCGTCTCCCCGTCCAAGGGACATGCGAGCCAGTGAGAGGGAAGAGAGATGGCTCCACACAGCAGCCAAGGCTCCCCGCACGAGCCGGACTGCTGCCCCGCTCAGCCAGTCAATCGGCCTTCCCGCACCCGGAGTCCCTTCCCTGCAAGGCAGTCACGGTAACCTTCCCGAGTTAGGGTGGTGGGGAGAGGACTGGATGAGAGAATCCGCGTCTGTGAGTGATGGAGGAGGGCCCCACCCCGAGGCCGGCCGTGCCCTCCTGGGCGCTGTGTTAGGAATATGGAGCCCATGCTAGGCTTGAAGGAGGAGTTCAGATCAAGGGCAGCAATCAGGTGAGGCCAGATAAGGAGGACCCAGTTCTACAGTAGACACGGTACTTCCCCGACAGAGAGGCAGCATCCCCAGCCCCCAGCCAGCGTGTACTGCGTTTCAGGCAGGAGCCCTTCCCTGGGGCAATAGCCACACCCGTGGGGCAGACCCCTGGGTGGACAATGCCGCCTGCCTCTGGGATGAACACGAGCCTCGGGCCATAAATTTCAGCTCTTGTTACCCTTCCCCATTCTCTCCCATCCCTCTCTTGATCTTCCCCTCTCTGCTGACAACAAGATATGGTTGGCATTTAGTTGGGGATTTAAAACCAGGAGAGCTTCTCCCTCCCTTCGGGCTGGAAGCTCCCTCCCTGGCTTTCTGAGGCCTCCCAAAGCTGGGTGCTCTGTGAGTGCCAGGAGACCAGCTCCCGAAACCGGAAGGGGCCTGCATTGTTGGTTCAAAATAGCAAACGTGCAACATGAGTCTCTTCAGGGGCCTTCGGTGGGCTGGCAACTTCCGGTGGGTGCTCATGACAGGCCAGTCCCTGGAGACAAACTGGACTGGTCCTCGCCACCACTTGAGAGAGCCTTTCTGTGTACAGAACTGTTCTATCCCTTTGCTAGATTAGTTCATCCAACTGAAAATGGACTTCAGCTATCCCTAACCAAAAAAAGCATGTCTGTGTCAAACAACTAAGCTTATATGCATGGCTCATGTGCTTCTGATGATCAGAAATCTCCTCTGCAACTCCCAGGACAAAAGCGTCCTACCAAACCCAGGAAGACCCCTTTTGCATGGATGGCAGCCACATTCCCACCCCTGAGGCCAAAGGCAGAGTTCCAGAATGTCACTTCTCTTCCCTGGGGGCGCTAGCTCAATCGATTACTTCTCAGCTTCCAAAATGTTTTCATCTTCAGAAGAAACAATGCACGAAAAAGCAGTTCTGAAAACAGAATTAAGGACTTGTTAGACACGGGCCTGGGGTCAGGGTAGGTGGCCTGTCTGGGGGGCCTTTGAGGAGGCCTGCTGGGATTTTTTTTAAGCCAGCCTTCTCCCCTGCAGTTCCCGCTTAATGAAGCTGTGGCCCACATACGCCAAAGTAGTACCAAGTGTCCCATTACTATAAACGGCCTTTTATTTTTAAACTAATGCTATATTTGGAAAGCAGTAATCCTGGGGAAATGATACTGGGACTAATGGGGAACATATTACCTTTCATGTGTTTTTTTCCCGTTTTAAGGTTTCTTTGTTATTATCTGAGTAGCGAGGCTCTGCACACACTCATGGGCAAAAAATCAAAATAAGCCTTAAAGCTATAATATTTTAATAAGCATCAAATGTCTTCAATGAGATAAAAATATTAGAAGGTGTTTTGATATTGGGCTTTAGTTGAAACCTCATTTAAAAAAAAAAAAGAAAATTTCTCAGATGTATTGGGATGGGGGGTCAGTGATATATTTTTAAATTCAGGTGGAGAAAAAGTTCCAGTTAGGTCCATTATGCTAATTAAATGCCACGACTGAAATTACTAGCAAATGGACATTATTATTTGTTGCTTTCACTGTTTCCCATTGATCAAAAACAGCAGCTAATGACATTTGAGCCCACGAAGGCCAAAGCCCCAGTCTGAATAAACATCAGACGCCTGGACACCAATCACAGCCCTTGGGTGGTAGAACTAAGCCCTCGTCCGGGCTGTGTCCGGCACTGTCCTCTTCTTGAGTGAGGTTCCTGACAGCCGAGGCTGCTGGCCACCTCCCTGAAACTCAGATTAGTTTCGTCAATGAATGCTTGGTCCTGTTCCCAGCCCCAAGTGGGAAGTACCAAGGGGCCCAAGTTATGAAATGAAACTAAGTCTTTGATTTCTTCACCCGTGGCCAGACACCCAGCTAGAATCATGGGCTTTTTAGAACTAAAAGGAAGAGCCTTGAACATCCTCCATTTGGTTATATAAAATGAGGAAACTGAGGCTCAGGGAGGGAAGTGACCTGCCCAGGGGCACACAGCCAGCTAATTGCAGAGCCAAGAATAAACTGGCAATTTCCTGACTTTCGATCTGCACCCCACGTGCTCCGCCTTCTGATATGGTAAAGGAAAACTTCTGTTTCCCCTCCTCTACCCTCACGGCAAGTTTTCCACAACTTCCTGTGGTAGCTGCACATCAGATCTTAGGTGGGTGGCATCTGCACAAACTAACCAGACTCCAAGATTGACCTGAATCTGTCTCCTCCTCTGGTTGACCTAAGATGGGAGTCTGATTATCAGCTGCAAAATGAAATGCAGTTGACTGTAAATAGAAAGCACACCAAAGAGGTGGGGGAGAGTCATGGTTTCAGGCTCTTCTGTGGATCCGCTGTCCCAACTTTATCTCCTGCAATAAAGTCGAAACCGTAATCCAGCTGTGATCGGTCACTGCTACCTCCTGGTGGATAAATAGTCTCAGAGAAAGTGTACCGCGGGGCAAGAAGTGGAAGGGGGTCGAGAACCTGGCGGGAGGGGTGGAAGGTTGTGGGTAAGGGGGTTAGGATGTCACAAAGATCACCAAGACACACCCACTGAGGTGGGTCCTGAAGGCCATATCCTTGGGTTCCCCTCCTCCTGCCTGGTTTCCAGGTGTCATTAAGAGGGACCCGTCCTCCACAGCTAAGTCAGAGCCACAGCTGACATGAGAGAACCCCACAGAGGCCTCAGCAATCTTGGGTGACCCCAACCACGTCACTTTCTCCTCTGGGCCTCAGTTTGCTGATCTGCAAAATGGAAGGGCATGGCCTGGAGGGTTGCAGGTAGAATGGCTCCCCAGGAGCAGTTCCTGGATCTTGGGGACATAGGATAAACATGTTCCTAGAAAATTCCCAGCCATAGGTAATCCTGAGCCCTACTTGGGGGCTTTGTGGGGACCTGGAGAGTTTGGGTACATCTTTGAAGCAGTAGGGTCAAATGAACCATCTAGATTTGGTGTGCCTCAGGGTCATCATGAAATGAAGCCATCTTCAAGTGACAGCATAAAAAGGGAGAAAGTGGCTTGGCGCCTGTGGCTCAGCCGGTTAAGGCGCCAGCCATGTACACCTGAGCTGGCGGGTTCGAATCCAGCCCGGGCCGCCAAACAACAATGACGGCTGCAACCAAAAAATGGCCTGGCGTTGTGGCGGGCGCCTGTAGTCCCAGCTACTTGGGAGGCTGAAGCAAAGCAAAAGAATTACTTAAGCCCAAGAGTTTGAGGTTGCTGTGAGCTGTGATTACACGGCACTCCATCCAGGGTGACAGCTTAGCTCTGTCTCCAAAAAAAATAAATAAATAAATAAATAAAATAAAATTATCTAAATTACCAAAAATCCAATTTTTTTTTTTTTTTTTGGAGACAGAGTCTCAATATGTTACCCTGGGTAGAGTTGCCATGGCATCACAGCTCACAGCAACCTCAAACTCTTGGGCTTAAGCTATTCTCTTGCCTCAGCCTCCTGAGTAGCTGGGACTACAGGCACCCGCCACAACACCCGGCTAGTTTTTGGTTGCAGTTGTCACTGTTGTTTAGCAGGTCTAAACAGGGCTCAAACCCGTGGGCCTCGGTGTATGTGGCCAATGCCCTACTCACTGAGCTACCAGCTCTGAGCCAAAAAATCTGATTTTTAAATACAGATGACAGTGTCCACTTTTAGAGTGATGACTTCAAAAACAAAAAACAGCACTTTTTAAGATGCCAAATAGTTTTCATAGCATGTGAAAAAAATAATGGTGCAAAGAATAGTGAAGTTGACAACCTGATTTCTAAATTGGAGTATTAAAATTGTATGTGTCTTATTTTCTTTCTTTAAGATGAAATGTTACCCTCAAAGTAACATGTGACTATGAAATATTTCTAAGGGAATTCTGGCTTTAAGGAACTAAAAGACTTTGTGCAGTCTCCTGGAATCTGCTATACTTTTTTTAAAAGCAAGAATTTCCCTATTATATTATTTAAAAAGAGAACAAAAGTAATATATCCTCCTTTAAAGATGGGATTAACAGGGCAAATGAAAACGTGAATCATATGCAAAAATGATAAAATTCTATCCACTATTAATACTTATTAACAAAAACACCTGAATAAATACATTAACTCATTATGATTTTTTTTTTTTTGAGACAGTATCTCACTTATTTGCCCTCAGTAGAGTGCTGTGGCATGATAGCTCACAGTAACCTCCAACTCTTGGGCTCAAGTGATCTTCTTGCCTCAGCCTCTCAAGTAGCTGGGACTACAGGCATCCACCATGATGCCCGGCTATATTTTTTTGAAATTGCTCAAGCTGATCTTGAACTCCGCCTTTCATTATCAATTTAGACTTGACTGGTTTCGAGTCTCTGGAAGCCCAGAGAGCAAGAGGAGAGAGGGGGGGAGAGAGAGAGAGAGAGAGAACGCGTGCGCGAGCGCAGGGAGGTGGCTAATTAATAATGCAGAATTAATTACATTTCTGAAGAACATTATAATTTACTATCTAAATAAATGTGGAGATTCATCAAACCCTGCCCCAGGAAACTTTCGGTCTTCTACCTCCTAATTTACATGTGCTCAATCTTCAATATTGTCACTGTCAGAATACAGGAAATCCCTTAACTTAATTAACTATACAAGTCAAGGAGTAATACTATAGTTGACCTTATTCCAGATTTTTACCTATGATATGAAGTAAATAATTATAATTGAAATAAAGCTCTGAGTATTATTACATTATAGGAAAAAATATGCCCACACTCTCCTTGGAGAAACCAATAATTTCTCCCAAAAGGAATAGTATTTTAAAGTTCATTTATCAAATTTTTTTTTTTGAGACAGAGTCTCACTATGTCACCCTCAGTAGAGTGCCATGGCATCACAGCTCTCAGCAACCTCTAACTCTTGGGCTTAAGCAATTTTCTTGCCTCAGCCACCCAAGTAGCTGAGGCCACAGGTGCCTGCCACAATGCCCGGCTAGTTTTTGGTTCTAGTTCTCATTGTTGTTAGGCAGGCCCAGATTGGATTCTAACCCTCCAGCTCCAGTGTATGTGGCTGGCGCCCTAGCTGCTGAGCCACAGGTGCTGAGCCTAGCTTTTCTATTGTTAGTGGAGATGGGGTCCCACTCTTGCTCAAGTTTGTCTCACTCTTATTCAGGTTGGTCTTGAAGTTAAAATTATCCACTTGCCTTGGCCTACCAGAATGCTAGGATTATAGGCATGAGCCACCACGCCTGGCCTCATTTATCAATATTTTAAAAACAACTTTTAACTATATGCAAATAAAAGCATTTGGTTATATTAAAGCTTTGTTTTTAAGTATGGTTTCCATCTGTTCCTATGCTAAATATATTTTCCATTATAAACACTATAATCAATATTTCCCTTTTTAGGTTTTGAGTATGCTTTTTTTTTTTGAGACAGTCTCACTATGTTGCCCTGGGTAAAGTGCCGTGGTGTCACTCACAGCTCATAGCAACCTCAAACTCTTGGGCTTAAGCGACTCTCTTGCCTCAGCCTCCCAAGTAGCTGGAACTATAGGCGCCCGCCACAATGCCTGGCTATTTTTTGGTTGTAGTTGTCATTGTTGTTTGGCAGGTCTGGGCTGGGTTCGAACCCACCAGCTCTGGTGTATGTGGCTGGCACCCTAGCTGCTGAGCTACAGGCGCTGAACCTTGAGTATGCTTTTATCTCTATAGATCATAAAGGAGATGGAAATAAAATATATGTTAATTCTTCCAAGTTGGAGAGAGCATCAAGAGCCTAAGGTAATTGTAATTACAATGAAAAAACTCAATTCAGTGATAGTATTTCTGATATGTTTAGGGATAGACTGGGGAGAAGAATTGATAGGGGGGAAAGAATAACAAATCTATTTTCTGAAAAAGAAATACATGGAAGAATGGTAATAACAGATGATTAGTTTCTTTTTTCTTTTCTTTTCTTTTTTTTTTTTTTGTGACAGAGCCTCAAGCTGTCACCCTGGACAGAGTGCTGTGGCATCACAGCTCACAGCAACCTCCAATTCCTGGGGCTCAAGCGAGTCTCTTGCCTCTGCCTCCCTAGTAGCTGGGACTACAGGCACCTGCCACAATACCTGGCCATTTTTTGGTTGCAGCCGTCATTGTTGTTTGGCGGGCCCAGGCTGGATTCGAACCCGCCAGCTCAGGTGTACATGGCTGATGCCTTAGCTCATTGAGCCACAGGCACCGAGCCAGATGATTAGTTTCAATAGGCAATTTGTTGTTACTTGAAAATAGAGTATGAATTTTAAAGTTGTTTTTATTTATTTTTTTGAGGTGAGTCTCACTTTTTTGCCCTTGGTAGAGTGCTGTGGCATCATAGCTCACAGTAACCTCAAACTCTTGGGTTCAAGCGATTCTCTTGCCTCAGCCTCCCAAGTAGCTGGGACTACAGATGCCCACCACAAAACCTGGCTATTTTTGTTGTTTTTGTAGCTTCCATTGTTGTTTTGCAGGCCTGGGCCCGGTTTGAACCTGCCAGCCCCGGTGCATTTGGCCGGCGCTCTAACTACTGAACTACAGGCGCTGAGCCAATAAAACATTAAAACATACTCTTAAAATCAATGGTAACCATGGCTTTTACCATTCTTTATACAAGGCCTGTGATAGTACATAATTTGGAAATGCAATAGATGAGCAAGTATAAATATAATTGTATTTCACGACTTTTCTATAAAGGAAATAGCTAGTATTTTTGGAGTAAATGATTAGCTTTCATTAACATAAGGTAGTTACAGGCCAAAATTTAAAAGCTGGTTAATCAAATTTCACTTTCATTGACTTTGAGTAGAAATAGGAATGTTCATTTACTTCCTACAGAATATTTTCTAGTTACTTAAATAGATCAGAAGGAAAGCAGGAAACAACTACTCAATTACTAGTCAATATCAGTTGGGCCATTGTTTTCTACTTCGTATCTGAAGGTTCTACGAAATACAAGTACAAATGAAAAACATCCCAGGAAAATGTTATTATTTTTACATTTGTTCTCACTTTCAAGACAAAAAAGGCTAAAGTTTAATTCCATTATTAAACAATAAAATAAGCTAGGGTTTGTTACTTGTCAATGATGGACTTTGTTAAATGGTACATTAAAAGTTAAAACAATGGCAGCTAAGATAATGGGACTAAATAATTCCTTCTGTAAGTATTTCTTAGCTTTTCTGTCTTTCAATTTAAAAGGCAAGAGAGGAAAGGAGAGAAAATCACCCATTTAAAAATCAAAGCAAATCTAAATTTAACTAAATTTCTGGACACAATGCATGAAATTCACTATCATTATATTTTTTTTAAATCAGGAAATTGTCTTAGGATTTACATATTCTTGAAGTTGTCAGTTAAGAATTAAGATTTTCTGATTGAATAAAAGAATCACAAAAATCTAAAGAAAATAAGATCAATACTGAATATGTATTAACTGTTAGAATTAAGTAAAGGACTTCACACATCAAAAAAACACTGAAACTTTTAAATTAATCAATTTCCACTTTACAAGCTTTAGGTTTTAAAACACGATTTCTTAATTTCAGGTGAAATAAATTATTAGTTCATAAAGATATAAATCATAAACATCACATTTTAAGAAGTCTAACCTTCACTCTAAAACAAGACTTCAAGAATATATTTTGATGGAGATTAATAAAGGATTTAAATGAAGAACCCAGCAAAGGGATTCAACATGCATATAATAAAGTAGATGAAGGGAAATCTGGATTCTATGCTCATTGCTAGGAGACAAGCTAGCTGGCTCAAGGTCACTAGTTCAATTCTACACCTTTTAATGTGAGTCTCTTATTCTTTTTCTTTTTTGAGACCCCATTCCCCTGTTACCATAAAGTCAGCTTTTACATGCCTGACTTTTATATCAGCATGTAATACTTAAAAGTCATTTTTTTAAATGTATTTATCGTATTTAATACTTTTAAGTATTACATGCTGAAATTCCTAAAGATCGCCTTTCCTATTCCAATTTCAGAATCTATGCTTCAGTGCACAAAAAACAAATAACTGCCATTTTTGTCTCCACAGCAAGGTGGGTACTCAAATACTTTAATGTTTTATTGTATTTTACTCTTGAGTAAAGAGTAAAAAAATACTCTAGAGTATTTTACTCTATTTTATAAAGACAAGTGGAAATGAGAATACTAATGATAAGAAATGTAGAGCTCTTAAATTTAACGCAATTGAAACAAAGATGAAGCTCATCAGTTATGCCAAAAGTTGCAAATTTTTAGTATCAAGTGAATCAAGTGATTCAAAAAGAAAAAGTTAACAACCACCTAAGAAACATGAATTATTATCATTAGGGATTTTATATTTACGAAATCTCTAGGAATAGAAATACCTCCTGTAACAAGTAAATCTGCTGCTCAGATCAGAGTCAGGACTTTGAGCCTATGTCTCCTAACATCTAGTTCAATGCCCTTTCTTTTTAATCATTCTTTCTATTAGAATATGTGGTTTTAAAAAGAGGACTCACAGATGGAGGCCTTTTAGGCACTGTGACACCTGAATGGGAAAGGTTAAGTTTTAGGCAGGGAGGCTTAGCTGAGTTCTCCCAAATTTAAGGCAGCTACTCATTCTTTGTACTTGTGCCAAATAGCTCAACCCTTATTCTTAACCTTACCAGGGTATGGAGGTCCGTGTAATCACACAAGAATTAACATATTCCTAAAAAATCAATTTCTACTAACCCTGCCCTCTCCCCCAACTAGAACCTCTTTTGTGATCCTGCCTTTTTCAGCCACTTCATGATTTTCATTCTGATTTCCTTTTCTTTACGGTTTATAGAGCGATGCCTGGCTTGCTCTTCTTTCTGATGTGCTTTCTTCCTCCTCTTTAAAATTGACCATATATTTTCCTTTCTGACCCTGTATAATGCTTTCTTTTTGGAGAATTTATTCTGAAAGGGAAAAACATGTTTAACTGACTACTTTCTGAGATTAATAAAATGTAAAATTTCATTTTCTATATCTAAGAATGATTTCTTACATGATTTATTCAAGTATAAAGAATTAAAAATAAGTATAACGAAAGCATATGCAAATCTGGAGTATTCATAATTATTACAAAAGGACTATAAAGATTTTTGTAATTTTCTTGTTACAATTATTATATAGCATCAGAAAGCTTGAGGAAGGTCATATCAGGTAAATGTTCTTTCTGTAAGAAATGCAAACATGATATTGAGGGGCTGATTAGCCTTTATGATAACTACTGAGTTAACATTCAAGAATTAGCAAACATTGACTTACCCCTTCATATATACAGAAGGAAAGCCATGAAAATTACCTTATCTGGAAAAACACAGAACTTTCTGCTTGATTGTTTTCTGTAGAAGCATTTGACAGCACAGATACCCCAACTAAGCATGCTTTTTAAATAAGATAAACAGGTATTCAGGGATCTCTTATACATAATTCTAGAGAAACTTAAAAATTTTCTTATAAAATCTTAATAAACAACAGGATATACACATAAACAACACAGTTTACTTACCTTTCCATCAAAGCGTTTTATTATATATTGATCTAGACCCAAATCTAAAAAAGAGAAGAAATAAATATTTAGCCACTGATCATAACTAAAGTAAAACATATAAAATGTCAGCTCTTAC
The DNA here is from genome assembly GCA_963574655.1 of Perodicticus potto. Taxonomy (NCBI): domain Eukaryota; kingdom Metazoa; phylum Chordata; class Mammalia; order Primates; family Lorisidae; genus Perodicticus; species Perodicticus potto. The sequence goes on along the minus strand of CAUYRH010024690.1, from coordinate 4,873 downwards.
TTTTGTTTCCAATCATTCAATCAAATATATAAGATGGTTTAGTCACATTTCTTCAAAGGTCACAGGAATTAATATTTTGCCCCACTTTCAGACTCAAAGTGTCAGTGCTAAAAGATCCCAGCCTCTTTATCTTACACATAAGAAAAGTCTCTGAGAAGGTAAACAGGGTAAAAGTTGTATCTGCAAACCCACTCAATAGCACAGCTCTCAACTAGAATTTTGGACTCCTTTCAGGGTGGTATTCTTTTTATTACACTAAGATGTTATATTACCTTTAATTAAGATGATGGATACTGGTTTAATCTGCATGTGTAGTATGTGTATTAATTTTCTGTATCAAGTTAAGAGTTCAATACCGAAAAGAACTACTGCAACACATCTAAACAGACACAAATAGATAATCTTAATATTACCTTTTAAAAGATGGGTTAAATAATAAATATTTACTCAGGAATGCCTAGCTTTGAATTCTGAACAGTATGAAAGATATAAATAAATATATTCAGTGGACTTGAGAGCAGGGATTTTTTTTGTCTTTGCACCCTGCTTTATCTCTAGCACTTGGAATAATTCTTGACCAATATATATCTACAAAAGAATGAATAAATAAGGTATAGTCCTTTTCTTGAAGAGTTACAATTTACTAGAAAGACATATGGATATAATAATTAACATTACAAGGGAGCATACAATTAGTTCAGTGAGAGAGTGCTATGGGAATTTGGAGAATGGCAAAATCAGTTTTCAATTATATTTACTTTCTTGCGTATCAGTTCTTTTCCTTCAGTTCTCCCTGTACTCATATTAGTTCAGGCCATTATCTTGCATATGCCCACAGTACTATAATAATCAAGTTATCAGGGCCCCTAGAAAAAGCTTTTTGTATTTCGGCTTCTACACATTTGGTTATACATTCTCCTCATCCGAAATGTGCTTCATCTTCTAGAAGCCAGACCTAAACTAACTGAAGCATTTGACGGTAAAAGAAACAGATAACTCTAGAAGCAGAAGGAAATTTTTAAAACAACAGCAATTTGCACATTGTGCCCCATGATTGCACCAATGTACACAATTATGATTTAATAAAAATTAAAAAAAACAACAACAGCAATTTGAAACCTCACAGATATTAAAAAAAATCAGTCATAAAGGCAGCATGGGTTTCTGCCTTTATGACTGAAAGAGTTTTAGACAATTAAAACTTTAATTGCCTATCTATTCCTAGTTTTTAATATACTGTCAAAAGAGGCGGATAAGGTAACCCCTCCCTACTATTAAAAATACAATGAACGGAAACTAGAAAATAAAAGACAGAATTATAGAAGAACAGAGATGCAATCTGAGGCTTGTTATCCTTTTCTGAATTAGAAATAGGAAGTAAATAATTCAAAAAATACTAGCAAAAACTTTCTCAGAACTAACGACCTTTCTAAGAAAGATGAGCAAAAACTACCTATACTTCAGTGTATGCTTGTAAAATTTCAGATAAGGATAAGAAAATCATAAGTTTCCTACTTCCTTACAAAGGAATAAAAATCAGACTAGAATCAGATGTCTAATAAGTAGAACATAGTACATCAGCTAAGGGAGATATATACATGCTAACAAGAGTAGCACTGTCCAACAGAAATACAATGTGAGTAACAAATGCCAAGTCACATTTATAACTTAAAATTTTCAAGCAATCACCTTTAAAAAGGTTAAAAAAAAAAAAAAGAAATCTTGTCATCAGTAGCAAAATGGATGGAAATGGAAAACATTACATTAAGTTAAATAAACCCCAAACAGAAAGTTAAACACTGCATGTTCTCACTCTTATGTGTAAGGTATAAAAAGTTGATTTCATGGAAGTGAACAGGACAAGAGAGATTAGAGGGTGGGAAGCAGTAAGGAAAAGGGAGGGATAGGGTACAAAATTACAGCTAGATAGGAGGAATAAGTTCTAGTATTCTATAGCACTGTAGGATGACTATAGTAAACAATTAACGTATTAGTTTCAAATAGCTGAAGAGGATATTAAATTTTCCCAACACAAAGACAATAAATGTTTGAGATGGTAGACATGCTAACTACCCTGATCACTATATATGTATCAAAACATTAGTATGCATCCATAAATATACAAAATTGTCAATTAAAAAAATTAAATTAAAAACAAAAGATAAAAACAAGTGAGATTAATTTTAGTATCTAACTGACTATATCCAAGATAGTATAAAATATAAAACATATTGTTAATATTCTGATTACTACTTAAAATGATGCTAAGTTTTGAAAATCTGGGATATATTTTATAATTACAGCACATCTCAATTCATACTTGTCACATTTCAAGGGTTCAATAGGCACGCATGTGACTTGTGGCTACTGTATTAGCACAGATTTTAACTTATCAGGGTAATACCCAGAAGAACTCAACTTTAACTTAAAAATTTTTAAGTGATTGATTCTGTGACATGAACTGGGGTCGGGGGGAGAAGATGGAACAGATTTATGTTTTTCATTTTATGCTCTTCAATACAATTTGAAAAATGTTTTACCATGTGCTTTTGAAAAAAACCCGAAAGAGCATGGAAGGATAGCCTGATACTTACTAGGAATTCCTGTCATTTATAAGTAAATACTGACATGAAGTAGATAGGCCAAGAATTTCATAATTTCAAGTTGAAAGAAATGATTATTTTCACCTTGTTTTATTTTTATTTCTCTACCTGCCAAATGAAGTAGAAGGGTGGATTAGATCAGTTATGAAAATTGTTGGAAATGGAGTGTATGGAGTGTGGGAAATGTAGATGAAGTAATTTAAGGTAATCTTACTACCCGTCTAGAGATTCTAATAGGCCCAGTTATTGAGGGTAGGAAGAACATAGAAAATGAAAGGAGAAAAAATAGCATGTGCAGTCTGAAAATGATACTCAGATGACCTTCACATGGAATGATTTTCCTTTCATTTCTCTACCCAAACCCTTTATTCCCAGCATAGAAACACTGGATGCTAGAAATATCGTTATCACTAATATAATTCCTAAACTTTTCTTCAAAAAACTTTCATGATCGGGCAGCATCATGGCTCAGTAAGGAGGGTGCTAGCCCCATATACTTAGGGTGGCGGGTTCGAACCCGACCCCAGCCAAACTGCAACAAAAAATAGCTGGGTGTTGTGGCGGGGGCCTGTAGTCCCAGCTACTCAGGAGGGTGAGGCAAGAGAATTGCCTAAGCCCAGGGGTTGAAGGATGCTGTGAGCTGTGATGCCACAGCTCTACTGAGGGTGATAAAGTGAGACTCTGTCTCTCTAAAAAAAACACAAAACTTTCATGATCATTTAATGTACAATGTGATACAAACACTATGCTTCCCTTCTTATGAATGAGAAAGCTAAGGCTCAGAGTGTTAAATAGCTGTTTTCTAATATTATGTCTAACAATCTTTTAATTATGGCAGCTGCCTCTTTTCTTGAGTCTACACAAAAATTAATGTACAAGTACATAAATATTGAAAGAACAGTCTCATTTTAAGCCTCACAGTGAAGAAGTGAAAGAAGACTTGTTTTAAAGACAAAGGCAATTGATTTTGTCAAAAGACAAAAGAGTAACTAAATCAAATACATAATTTTAAGATTGATAAATAAGACTTTAGGTAAATGGAAACTTAATAATTTTAGTTACGAAATCCTAGCTATTGCTGAAAAATTTAGAGATTCCTTTGTTTAACATTTGAATTTACCCTATAAATTTATTGAACAATTATATTTTTCAACAATGCAGGCTAATATAAGCCCCCCAAAGAAAGGATAGTTGTATTTTATCAGATATGAGAAAGATTATAGTAACTTGGATCTATCTTCTGATTTAATGATCACTATAAGTTATACTAGTTACTGAGCATGTATTGGTTTTCTTTTTTCTTTTAAATTTTATTAATTTTTTATTTTTTCATTTACTTTTTATTTATTATGTATTTGTGGTGTATAAGTTCACTTTTGCTATTATGATATCTTGCAGTAAAGTGAAGTCAAGGCCTTCAGTATATCCATCACTAGAGCAACACACACTGTAGCCACCAACCAACCTCCCATCATCCATCCTCCTCACACCCTTCTGGGCCTTCGTTGTCTATTACTCCACACTGTTTCCATGTGTACCCATTACTTAGCTCCTAGTTAAAAGTGAGAATATGCAGTATTTATCTTTCTCTAAATTTTTTTACTTAATATGATGGCCTCTAGTTACATATATGTTGCTGCAAAAGACACGATTTCAGTCTTTTTCTAAGACTTAATAGTATATACATATATATATACATTTTCTTTATTGAATCCTTCATTGGTGGGATTAACACTCAGATTAATTCCATATCTTTTTTTTGCAGTTTTTGGCCGAGGCTGGGTTTGAACCCACCACCTCTAGCATATGGGGCCAGTGAGCCATAGGCGCTGCCATAATTCCATATCTTCAGTATTATAAATAGTATTGTAATAAACATGAGTATAGGTATCCAATTTTTATATTGATCTGTTTTCCTCTAAGATACCCAGCAGTGGGATTGCTAGATCTTATGGTAGTTCTACTTTTAATTCTTTGCAAAATCACCATACTGCTCTTCATAGAGATTTACATTCCTACCACCAGTGTATGACAGTTCCCTTTTCTCTGCACCCTCACCAACATCTATTACACAGCTTTTTTGTCTTTTTTTTTGAGACAGAGCCTCAAGCTGTCACCCTGGGTAGAGTGCTATGGCATTACAGCTCACAGCAACCTCCAATTCCTGGGCTCAAGTGAGTCTCCTGCCTCCGCCTCCCAAGTAGCTGGGACTACAGGCGCCTGCCACAACGCCTGGCCATTTTTTGGTTGCAGCCGTCATTGTTGTTTGG
>CAUYRH010024688.1:0-43983 GCA_963574655.1 Perodicticus potto | reverse complement strand
CACACACGTACACACATGCACATTCACACATGCACACACACACATGCACACGCATGCACACGCACACATTCACAGACATGCACACATATACACACAGGTACACATGCACATTCACACATGCACACACATGCACACACATGCACACATGCACACACATGCATGCGCACATGTACACACACGTTCGCATACACATGTACACACACGTACACACACATGCACACACACGCACATGCACAGACATGCACACACATACACACATGTATACATGCACATTCACACATGCACACACACATGTTCACGTACACATGCACACATGCATATGCACAGACATGCACATACATGCACACACACGCACACACACATGCACACATGCAGATGCACACACATGCACACACATGCACACACGTTCACATATACATGCACACATGTACACACACATGCACACATGTTCACACATGCACACACGCACATTCACACATGCACACACATTCACATACACATGCACACACGTACACACACAAAGAAACACACACGTACACACACATGCACACACACATGCACACATTTACACATGTACACGTGCACACTGCACTGAGCTACAAGCTTTGTTCGGTGTTAGGCAGACCCTTCCCTCAGTGGGTAACCCTGCTCTCTGAGGAAGCTCCTGAAACAGCAAACACACACAAGGACCTCACTCACTGCTCCATTTTCTTTTTTGCTTCTAGACCATTAGGACCCAGGATGAGCTTTCTGGGGAAAACCATCGCCTTTGGGTTGAAAATTTCCCAGTTTACTTTCTCCAGTTGGCTTGGTGCAAAACTACTACTGTAAGTCCGGCCCATCCCGGTGGGTGCTCACTCCTCAGGTCACACCCAACAGGAAATCAGCCTGCTCCTGCCCTGCCTGGCCTCCCTTTATCCCCGGCCATGAGGATTTAGTGAAAGGGAGCATGTGGGTCCACGGGTGTGTAGTGGGTCTGCCCCCAAGGATGCGACTCATTACGATGATCACATCTCCAGAGTTTCCACCCAGCATCTCCATGTGCAGGCAGTTGGCATGTGGTGTCTCCCTTAGAACCGGCAGCTTCTCTGTGGCCAGTATTTCAGAGAAGTCAAGTCGGATTCTCATGATCGCTCAGGAAAAAGTGCTAGACCTGGGACTGAAAATCAGGTAAGCGGGGCAGCCAAAGATTCCCTAAACACAATTAAAAGGAACTAACCAGAAGAGGAAATGTTGTTACATTGAACTTCTGTAAGGTTAAGAACTTCTGCTCGTTGAAGGTCACCCTGCAAGAAGACAGTTGCTGACAACTTAGAGCATGTTAAGAAGTCCTACAAGTCAGCAAGGAAAAGGTAAACGACCCACTTAAGAAAAAGAGGCAAAGACTTAAAAAGGTGTGCCATGAACATCGCTCCTTAGCCATATAAAAACAGTTCAACATCCTGAGCAAGTTAAAACCACAGGATACGACTGCTCCCCCACTAATGGCTAAAATTTAAAAGGCAAACCCAGCCAAATGTGGCCCCTATGCACAGGGAGCTTGCACCCCCTGCTGGAGGGTGCACAGCACACTGTAAGCCCTGCCCTCATGAGCTAAGCCCGACGGGGTCCCAGGACTTGCAATCCTGCACACAGGTCACATTCGAGAGACGAAAGTCCACATGTCCAGGCAGAAGACACCTGCAAGGAAAGCCAGGGAGGCCGTGCTCATCACGAGGCAGCCAAGGCATTTATACCAATAGACAGACTTGGCCAAGGAAGGGGGTACGCAGAGCTAAGTGTGACCCTGTCCTCCCCCTGAAGTCAGGAACCATGATGTGAGCCTCACTCTCCAGGCCCAGGGATGGTGGTCAGAGAGGTCAGAGGGGAAGAGCCTGACCTAGGCTTGGGAGGCTGCAGGGGGGTTGCCCAGAAGAGACGCTCTGCTTGCCTGGGCGTGCTCAGGGGTGTGTTTGTGACAGCCAGCCACAGTGGCACATGGGGGAGGAAGCACTAGGGAGCTGGGGGTCTGGCCCACCAGGAGCCCTGGAAGAAATGCACCCCTGTCACTGCCCTTGGGAGCCACCGGCTAGCACAATGGCAATACCTCTGCGGGGAGGGAGTTGACACCAGAGCAAAAGAAGAGGGGAGATTCTCACCAGATGGTAGACGGGTTTTGTGGTTGTGGGCCCGTGACTGCCCAGGGTCACTTCCTGTGACTTAAACCATAGTAAAGATCTTATATGTTACACTCCAGCTGAGAGACCCATCTCAGGACAGGCCATGAGTGCTCCAATAAGGGGTGTGCTGGCACCAGCTGGCCAGACACAGCTGGTGGCCTGGCTTCTCCACCCATGTCCAGTGATGTCAGCCTGGGGGTGTAGAAATTATATGCAGACATTGGCAGGGGTGACAGACAAGGGCCTCTCCCTCCACCACCACCCCCACCTGCACAGACAGACGTTAAATTTTGACCAGCACCCACTGGGTCCAGGGGGCATCCATACCCAAGGTGTCCACTCACTCCCCATGGGAACCTACCCCCAATGTCAGAGCCTGTGTGCAAAGGCCCCAGTCTGCCAAGTTGCCCAATGCCCAGATGGGGTTTCAGGGGACAGCGACCTTGGGTCTTGTGCTGCTCTCCTAGGGCTCCCAGGAAGAAGGCAGAGCACAGGCTTCAGCGCTGCAGGACGGGGCCCAGCACCAATGCAGCCACCTGTCCCCAAACACATGGTCTCCCTCCTCTGCCAGAATATCAGAAGGGTCCCCTGGGGCCAGGTTCCCACCCCAGGGCTAGAGCCCTGTACCTGACCTTATGCTGGGTTCTCCTGGACCACTGTCTTGTACTTCACCTCCCTCCTGGTCGACCAGTGGAGGACAGGGAATGGGGACCTCTGCCTAAGGTCAAGGAGCTCCTAGGCTGTCCTGTATTCTAAAAGAGCAACCTCAAGGGGAAAATGTCAAAAGAATAAGCCTTGGAGAAGAAAGGCCCACAAAATCTCAGCTCCAGATGCAGCTTCCTGGTCCAGGGACTCTGAGTGCCCAGCAGAGGCCGTTGAAGTTATTTTGGGTCATAGACAGCTTAGAGAATCAGACGAGGTCCATATCATTTCTCCAGAAAAATTCACACACACACACACACACACGCACACACACACACACACGCACACACACGCACACACTCTTTTACTTATGTGCCTCATAATTTCTAGGGTTCATGGTCTCCCTACCAAAATCAAAGTTCATGGGACTGTGCTAAAAATCTTTGCCTCCAAATGCCATTAACAGTACAGAATAAATGACTAAAGAGATAAAATTAGATGCCTACCTCATCCCAAACATAAAAATAATTTCCAGATGGATGAAAGACCTAAATGTGAAATGCAAAACTGTAAAACGCTTAAAAAAGCACAAGAGAATGTTTCTACCGCATCTTGGTAGGGACAAGACAATAAATGTGTAAATCAGAAAAGGCTAAATAACCTGACAGAACAGTGGACAGAGGACAGGATAAAGCACAATGATACATCACTTCACATCCATCAATCGACAAAATGTTGATAAGTCCAATAATGCCAAACATTGGCAAGAATGTAGAGAATCCGGGACCCTTATACATCACTAGTGGGTGGATAAATTGCTAGAACCACTTTGGAGAGCAATTTGGCAATTCCTACAAAAGCTAAAATTGCTTGTGGTCTCTAAGTGACCCAGCAATTCCACTGCTAGGTGAAACCCTGCGGTGTTTCAGCACGTGCTCACAAGCTCAAGATTGCTCATCAGGGATTATCCGTAATAGTAAAAATGTCAACAAAAATGGCCTCTGGGTCAGGCGCGCTAGCTCGTGCCTGTAATCCCAGCACTCTAGGAGGCCGAGGAGGGTAGATTGCTTGCACTCAGGAGTGCGAGACCAGCCTGAGCAAGAGTGAGACCCTGTCTCTACTAAAAACAGAAAAACTAGCTGGGTGTTGTGGTGGGCGCCTATAGTCCCTGCTACTGGGGAGGCTGAGGCAAGAGGATCACTCCAGGCCAGGAGTTTGAGGCTGCTGTGAACTATGACACCACAACACTCTAGCCTGATGCAACAGAGTGAGATTCTGTCTCAAGAAAAAAAAAGAAAAAGAAAAAAATGGCCTCTGGTTGGGGAAATGAATGAACGTTGGTTTATCCTGGAGTGAAATACTCAACAATAGTTAAAAAGAGTAAAGTAGCTTTACATATACTTGTAAAACATAGTATCTCCAAAACATAGTATCAAGTCAAAAAGAAAAGAAAAAGTAAAAAAAAAAAAAAATGAACACAGGAAAGTACCATATGTGCAATTTTTTTCAAATACAGTAAACATTATACTTGGTTCATGAACAGACACTGACTTCAGGGCAGCCTTTGGCTGTGAGGAGCGAGGGAAGCAGGGGTGGGAAGGAGGCTGCGTTTGTATCTGTCAGATGGTCTGTCTTTTGTCAGTTTAAGAAAAATTAAAAGCAAATATGCTTTTAACTGCTAGCACTTATTTATTTTAGGTAAAGTTTATATATGTGCCAACTGTATTTTACACTTTTCTACACGTCAGAAATATGTCACAATTTTTTTAATATTAAAAAACAAGAAGTGATTGCTAAAAAGTGTCTGCGTTTCCCCTCTCTCTGCTGCTGCTGTGACAGCCTGAAGGGTCGACCTGGCCCTGGACAGTCGGGGGACTGGGTCTGAGGAAGGGACGACCCAACAGGGCCCTTCTGGCCTGCAGCACCTTAGTCCAGGTCACAGCCTGGGCTTGGAGCCTGCAGGAAGCAGAGCGTGGGAGCAGGGCCGCTCTGCCGAGCTCCCCTGCCGAGCCTGAGTCCCAGGGTTTGGGTCCCACTCTGCTGACATCCACCTGTGTTTTTCAAAGGAATTTCTCTATCAGATTATGATGAGCGTCCAGAAGGAAATAAACAGAATACTGTGGGGTGGGCATAGAGCTCTGTGAGGACTCAGCATCAGAGCTGAGGACTGAAGAAGAGGAAGATTCAGTAATTTGGGAAAAAATTTTTTTCAGGCAGAGAACAAAGACAATAAAGGCCCCTGAGTCAGGAAAGGGTTTGGTGAGGAAAGGGTCACAGCCCAGTGTGGATGGAGCATAATCTGGGTAGGAACATTTAGAAATAAAGCAGAAGAGAGTAGAGGCTGAGTCCTGACCCTAATCGCTGACTGAGCCCTAATCACACCCTGAGCCTTGACCTTGGTACAGAATGAGCCTTAAACCTCATAACGAAACGAACTCCGATTCCCAGTTCAAGAGTGAGCGCTGATCTCTGGTCAAAGCTTTATTCCTGAGGACCGATCATAGGCTGAGCCTTGAATCCTGGTCACACACTGAGACTTCCTGGTACCTCCATACAAAATTCTGCTCTGGGGGAGCAAAGGTCAGAAAGATGACAGCCACTGGCTCTGCCCCGGCAGTGGCCAGGGCTGTGCTGTCCTGCACCTGCACAGCTCCCCCCTTAGTAGGTACCCAAGTCATGGAAGAGGTCATGTAACACAAGCAGCTGTGTCGGGGCTCTGCACAGCAGCCACATGGGCCATGGTGTGAGGCTAATTGCTCTCAGGGGTGCCCGGTGCTTTGTTAAAAATTTTGAATGTTGATTTTATTGAGAAACAGAAATAGCACAACATATGCTGTGTGTATCTTCAGCGCTAACTGGCGCCTTGGATGGGCCCCTTACAGTCCCTCTTGAGAGCACGTGAGGCCTTGACAAAGACGCTGCCTGCGTGTTCCTGAGAGCCGCTTCTGGTGAGGTCAGGTGGGGGCGGGGGTGGTGGCAGGGAGGGGGGCGAGCTGCAGGAGCCCGGGGCAAGGATTTCCAGGAGGGTCTACCCTGCTTCTGCCGGCGGTGATGGCTGAAGATAGAAATGGTCTCTGGAGCCTTTGCCGTGAGCCTGGAGCGTTTTGTTTGTCTGGGAGTGCTGCCTGGGGACAGCAGGGCTGGCCTCTTGATACTGACAACTCCATGAACTTCAGGGTGATAGGACCAGAGAATCGGGGCTGGTGGCCACAGTGATGGCTATGGCAAAGGAGTGATAGTTGTCAGATAGTCACACCTGACCCTCACCCAGGACAGGTGCCTGCTACGGACAGAGTAGACCAAGACTGTCCAGGAAGTACCTGAAGGCCAGCAAGACAGAGGGCTGAGCTGCCCATTTTCACCCTGGCTATGGCCCTGAGGCTGGGACCTATCAGGACCGTCATCAGGCTCTTGGGTACAGGCTCACCCCTCTGTCCACTCAGCCCTCAGGATTGATTCTACAGGCCACACTCCCTGCATCAGCTGGCCCTGTCGCCCCACCACGCAGGGATTAGCCACTGTGGCTGGGCATGGAGGGGCGGTCATACCACTGTTCCCGTGAGTCTCCTTCCCCCCAACACCACGCTGGCTGGAGCGGTCATCTCGGCTCAGGGGGTCCTCACCTCCATCTCCCTCTGTCTCCCTGTCTCTCGGTTTCTCTCTCCCTCTTTTCTCTCTCTCTCGATCCTTCACATACACTCACTGAGCACCAACCACCTGGCCAGCGCTGATCCAGGGCCCTATGTGGGGGAAGACAGAGAAGCAAGGGACAAAGGAGAGAGCCCAGATGAGAGTGCTATGGAAGAGACATGGCCCCTGGGATGGAGCTGTGCTCACCGGGGTCAGGGCAACTGTCTGGGTGACTTTTGAGCCAAAAGCTATAGCGGCCTAGGCAGAGGGGGCAGCAAGGACGGGTGCTGGGGCCGGAGGGCCGCTGGGGCAGACCCTGCAGAGACTGCACGGAGCCAGGATACACCTGAGGACACAGACCACAGCAGGCTCAGGCGACAGGCTCCAGGAGGGTCACAGGCTTCACATGGACAGTGGGGCTGCAGGGACAGTAAGAGAAGAGGCTTTTGTTCCAGTGCCACCACTGCAGAGCTGTGTGACAGGGACATAGCCAGCCCCATGCAGTGCACAGTGATCTGTGTGTGTCATGGGCCTCTTAGCTCTGGCTGCCTGGATGGGGCTGATGATGCCCAATTACCTGTGTGGTTGCCCTTCCCCCCACCAGCCTTGAGAGCACCCTGCCCTGGAGCCCACCCGCCAAGCCACCCTCGGCCAGCACACGTGGGCTGACCCGGCTCCAGGCCTGGGAAGGACATTTGCAGGTGGTGCCTAGCTCCAGCCCCCCCTTCAGCCCCTGTGGCTGCTTCCCCATGTGTACTCAAAGCTGCTCTTCCCCAACTCCTTCCCCAGTTTTTGCCATTTGCCTCCACTCTATCCCTCAGTCTGTGAGCTATAAAACCAAAAGGTTCTATGCCTTTAGTAAGCCAAGTGCTTTCCACGCTCTCTCTGCCTGTAGCCCCTTCTGTGCCCTCTCGGCCCTTCGCCTGGACAGAGCCGTAGGGGGCTGAGCGAGGCCCCCAGGGCTAATCAGGCCATGGCTGGCAGGAAACCCGGGGCTGGCCCAGGTCCTGTCTTGCACCTTCTTGTGCTGAGAATAGAATTCGAGAATAATACAAGCAGATCCCCGTGGTGCCCAGTGCCCTTTCCCAGCTGACTCTGCCCCACCTCCCAGCCCAGGCCCGCCAATCCCATCCATGTGTCCTACAACCAACTCCCACCCACTTCTCCCCCTGACCCCTGGAGACACATAGCAAAGAGCAAGGGCTATTGCACTGACTTGCCAGCTTCCTACCACCCCCGCTCCTGGGGCTGCCCCAAGATACCATTCCAGAGCCAGGTCTGACCTTCTGAGAGGCTGCAGGGCACCTTGTTGCCAAGTGCTGGGCAGGCACATGGAGGACCCTTCCCATCTCCAAGCCAATGCCTGCCCAGGGCACCCACCCTGCCGTCTCCTGTCTATAGGCCTCTGAGCTGCTGAGAGCCACCCCTACCCTATATTCTGCAGCCCCCACCTTGGGGGTTGGTTCCTGGGTCAGGCGCCCTTCCCCCTGTTTTCTCCATATTCCATTAGCATATGGCCCCTGCAGATAAGGTCCCACACGGTAACTCTCCACTGCAGGCCCTGGTAGAGGACTGGGGGACAGGGTGACCTTCCCTCCCTCCCTCCTGCTCCCCCTCCTGCCCACAGAGCCCAGAGCAGTCTGGATGAGCAAACTCCAATGAACAATGCTCGGCTGACTGACCGACCCGGTGTGCAGGTGGTGCTGGGCCAGGCCTGCCACAGCAGTGTGAGGAGCACTAGGCAGAGGGACCCTGGGGTCCAGCACCCTTCCTCAGTGGCCACATGTGGGCCTCTCCCATGGGCAGGGCCCAGGGAGGCATCATCCAGACCCTGGCTCTGCAGTGTCCAGGACTGGAGAACTCACAGACTTGCCTACCCTCCGTGCTTCCCTGTAAATGGCAGCACTCTCTCCTGGCCCCCAGCCCCATGGTACGGACCCTCAGACTCACACGATTACCATGCATGACCCCAAGAAGTGTGCAGAGAGCAGACCCCAGCGTTCACTGAATACTCGCTCTGAGCCAAGCCCTGAGCTGCCCCACCCCCAAGGCCCCCGCCACGTGCATCATCCTGTTTCAGCATCTGGCATGTGGACACCTAATAAATTCTAAAAACGGAGTAAATCTCCTGCTGACCTTCATCACGGACTGAAAATCAGGGTGCTGGTGCCTCCTGGGGCGTCTCCAGCTCTGGCAGCCACTAGCTGCCCTCTGCTCCCTGCACCCTCCCTGCCTCCCTCCCTGGAAGGTGCTAATTCTGAGGCCTGACAGCAGAGCTGGGAAACCAGCCCCGTAAGGGCTGCAAACCCACAGGCTGCTCTAGCCCTCCCCAGCGCACTCCCAGGCCAGGTGCTGGACAAAGCGGCAGGCGAGGGAGCTCCCATCTCCTAGACTCAGGCCTCTCAGGCCGTGTGGGGTGACTGACCTAACACACACATGCACAGGACCTGCAGGGGTGGCAGGGCTGGGCCGCAGAGAGGGCAGGGCAACCCAAGGAAGGCAAGATTCTGTAGCCTCAGCGTGCACGCCACCCAGGGAGATTGCACCAAGCAGGGTTCGGGCCAATGAAGAGCGCAAGTCTCACACCAGTCACAGCCCAGGGAGAGAGTGAAAGGCCCGTTTAATTGGAAGCACCTGCTCTTCAATCTCGGCCTGCAAGGAGCCCAGTGCCCAGGGTACATCTTAAGCATCTGCTTCTCCCATCACTGGTACTCAGAGCATCACCTAAGGGGTGGGGAGGGTTCTGCTGCCCCTCCAGCCTCTGAAGAGTCACGTGGGCAGCACGTCTGGAGGAGGAGGCCACCTCTGGGATGCTTCAGGCAGAAACCAGGGCTTTAAGCCCCAGTTTCCTGTGCACAGGGGTCCCCAGTTCTCAGTGGTCAGAGCTCAAGCTCAGCTGAGGCCAGTTTCCCACTTGCCTGCCTAGATCAGGAGGGACAGTTCCAGAGACATGGCTCCTCCTGGTACACAAGTCAGCAAACTCAGGCTGACCCTTCACCAGCCCCAGTCCCTGGGGTGCCCTCTCTGCTCCTGCTGCTCAGAACAGGCTCCGTTTTGACAGCGTCCCGAGAGCGTGAGATCCGCCACAACACAATGCCACCACACTGCCAAGTCACTCAACAAACCCCATCCCAGCAGTCAGAGGCTGGGCTGGGGCTTTCCCGGCTTGGGGAGAATCTGGCAACATCGGAGCCACGAGGACAGAAAGGGCCATCACACACCACCCGGCATGGCAGGAACAGTGCTATGCCTCACATCGCTAGAGCAGATAACACAATCTGTGATTTGAGGAGCTCACGGGACACTCTGAAAGTCCTCAGGTCCCTCCTGGGCAGGCTGGGCTTAGGCCCAGGCCGAGGGCAGTGGCTGTAGGTCAACGGAGAAGGGACAAAGGAGCTGGGAGTCCTGTCCCCGAGATGTGCCACACTGTAACTACTGCCCTCCCTCTGTGGGCTCAGGGAAAGGCCTGGCTCTCCCGGACCCAGTTCCAGGGTGCATGGGGCCTGCCCACAACACGGAAGCAGCCTGCCTCCCCTCCTGCACCCACCTGGGACACACTGGCACACCTGAGCATGTGAGCCGACCACAGGAATCCTCGTCTCGGTGTCTCGGCGCAGTTCCTACCCAGCGCTGGCGTGGAATGACTGAGGAATGAACGAAGGTGTGCCCGGATGAATGGGGGGACTCGTGCACGGAAAGCAGAGGCACAGGCAGTGCATCTAAGGCTGGAGAAATAGGGCTCAGCCGCACTGGAAGCTTTTCCCTGTGCCCCCCTTGGCCCACACTCGCGCCTCCCTGGACCCCAACCCAGGCACTGAGGATGGGGGAGGTGCTGGGACAGGGTCCGGTCCCCAGCCGCCTATCTGCCCAGGCCTTCCCGTGGGGTCGCTCTGCCACTGCAGGGGGCACAAGGTTAGCTCTGCAGGGTGGGCTCAGGGGACCATGGCCTGGGAGGGGGACGTGGGGGCCCGGAAGGATGAGGACATGTCGTGAGCACACAAAGAGGGGAGACGAAGACAGGTTTCTCCCATAGCCAGTGGTTCTGGCTGCTGGGTCTACAGATAGACTCCCCTGCCTTACTGTATTAACGCCTCCCCCACCAGATCCTAATCGCCCCCAGAAGCAGCTGCTATTAGCTGCTCTCCTGAGCCTCCAAATCCCCGGCGCTCAGCAAATTCCCCTCTGATTGAGGCAGCTGTGCTCGGAGGCCACGTCCGCCTGCGAGCTCATCAAAGTCCCTCAAAGGGAAGATTAACAGCAGCAGCCCGTCAGCTAGGGCATTGTCGCCGTCAGCATGTGAGCCATGCTCGGCCACTCCGGGCCCTGCCGAGGACACAGAATTAGAGAATATTGGACTCTTAGAAGCACAGACTCGAAGCGGCATAGGCCTTCAGAAGCATGGAATCATCCAATCTTCCCCCCAGATCAGCTTAGGGTGCTGGAATTTTAAGGATACAGCCTTTTAGAAGCTTAGACTCTTAGAAGTCACCTCAAATTTTATTCTGATTAAGTTTAGGGTAAAATAAGTAAATCTAATCTTTGACACTGTCTTAGAAGCCTAGCATCTTAGCTTATTCAAAGCCTAGAATTGCAAACATCTGTGAGCCACGGAAACTGTGTCATCTGGGGAGCCGGAGGGAGAGAATGCTTCTCAGTGCAATCTGCACTCTCAGCTGGGAGCCTCTCTGGGCGCCCACAGGACCCTGCGCCCTCCCGGCTTCTCGCATGCTGGCGTACTGGTCTTGGGCCTCCCATATCCTGCTCTCCTCCAACTCTGGGCCCCAGGTCCAGGTAGTCCCCATGTAGTGTGGTCATGGGTGGCTCCCTCTGCCGTGGGTGACATCAGGCCTCACTGGGGCTCTGCAAATGCTCATACCCGGTCTCCTGGGCCCCTACAACCAGATGGCCCCAGGTCCCAGCAGACCTGCTCTGTGGCATTCTGATGTACCTGAGCCTGAAGCCATTTGTCAAAGGACGCCCAGGGTCAGGAAGGAATCAGGCGGTGGGGACACAGCTCTGGGGTCCCGCAGGCCCCCACCATCTCAATGCCACACATGTCACAGAGTGCAGGGTTAGCACAGGGTGAGAACACGGCTCTACGTGCCCCACCGTGGGCTTGGGAGGGACAGCACCCTGAGTCCATCCTGGTACCTGCCCCTCTGAGTCTCAGTCTTTCCATCTGCAAAGTGGGCCCCTGAGGCTTCTTGTCAAGATCACAAGAGGGAGGTCCGATACAGGCAGAGGAGGACCCCAGCCTTCCTCTCAGCTGTCCAGAGAGCCAGCCAGCCCAGTCGTGGTCTCTCCAGAATTCTCCAGCAGCAGAGTCCCCAGGGGCATGGCTAAGCCTGAGGGACCCTGTCTGGGCAGAGGCCAGAATCACTAGACAGAGAATGACCTGGCTGGGCAGGTGACTCCAAGGGCACTGGGCAGGGGCTCTGCAGGCTGCCCTATGGGAGTTCCTCCAGTGCCCCTCTCCCAGGCTGACCCCTGACATGTCCCCTCTCCACTGACACATCCCCCCACCAATATTTAGATGCCTGATGCAAAGGGTCATCCTTGGGACCCTCCCCTGAACTTACAGAAACAGAACAGCTACAGGATGTCACAGGGGCCGAAGAAAGACTGTTGGAAGTCATTCTCATCCTCCCCCCACAACAGGCCAGGAAGCCAGGCTCTGTCACTTGCCCCAAGGCATTCCCACTCCTTACACATTCCTGTTATTCTTAACACAGCCTTCTGGCCACACATTCCCAAGTTAGCCCTCTTCGGGCCCCAGTCACTCAGGCATCAGACCTCTACTGCTGGCCTTGGCATTCAAGGCTCCCTATACAACTAGAACATACTGGCCTCCCTCCTGCAGTGTCCTGTAGGCCTCATGCCCCAGTCACATCAGGCCCTCTGGGTCTTTGCAGGGTGGCTCTCTCTCCCTGAGACGGGCTTCCCCCTCGGCAGCTGCTTCCCTCCCTAAGACTAGCTACCCTGAGATGCCTCTTGTGCTGTCTGCCCTCTGCCCTCCTGATGGGTACATGGAGCTTTCCTCTCTCCTCCAAGTTCCCCCCAAACTGTGCCTTCTGTTGGCAGGTGGTATCATCACTGCCACTATTCCTGTAGAGTTCACAGGGGTCCTGAGTTGCCGGCTGCATCACTTACCCCGGAATGCTGAGGACCTTGATGCTCAAAGAGGTTGGGCAACTCAGACAAGGTCACACAACTTGTAGGGAACACATCCAGCTGTGCTTATTTTAAGAGCCTCTGAAGTCAGTGCCTAGAGAAGGCCATGTAGCTGGTGACCCCAGAAGAAGGTGCTGCCTGGAAGTGGCTGGTGCAGCAAATCAGGGAAAGACATGAGGTATGAAACCTCAGTTTCTGCATCTGGGAAATGGACTGATATTCCCACCTACCTGAGAGGGTAGATGTGAGGATTAAATGCTTGTTAGGAACACACTTAATACTGTGCCTCAAACACAGCAGGTGCCTGGCAAGTGGGAGCTGTGGTGAGGTGGAAGACCTCCAGCCTGTCTCTGTTGCAGGAGAAAAAAGGATGCTCATTCCCAGGCCCTTGCTCTCCCAGTTGCCGTGTGCCATGTCATTTTCCAGCTACTGGTTATATTCCAGGTGTCCATGATCTCTGCCACATTAGCACAGAACACAATTTTAAATTTCAGAGTCGCCATGGGCACGCCTAGAGTTACTGCCATCTTGTCACTGCTCACCCTGGTCTCGCCACAACAGTTGCATGCTGGAGCTTGCAAAGTGTGTGCTGCAAACAATTGCACTTGTGCCCTTGACAACAACGTGGTGAGGACTGTTGATCAGGAGGAGGGCGCAAAGGCTCAAGAGGTGAGGGTCCTCAGGGGAGCTCAGGGCGTCTAACTCAAGTCAGGGCCGGAGCAGCATCCAGTGCCAGAGGCACCGCCCTGGGGAGCCACCCTTCCCCACCCCAAGTCCAGTGGAAGAGTGGGACTGCCCACGCCCCCAACACCAGGAGCAAGCTAGCTCACACCCACCCGGCAGGTCAGCCAGCCTGTTCTGAGGACTCAGTGACTGCTGCTGGGATGAACATGTGACTCCCAGGGGAGTCACATTTCCTGGGCTTATCAGGAGAAAGGAAACCTCTTCTCAGGCGGGCTAAGTGCCTGGCAGAGAAAAAAGAGGAAGGACCACAACGATGACGTCATGGGATGCCCTGGGCTTCCCTCTTCGGCTTGAGCCAGTTGAGACAGGTTCTTCTCCCCTGAAACACACAGCACATGCCATGCTCCCCACTGGCTCCTGAGTGAGGAGGTCGAGACCCCAACAGGGGAGCAGAGCCCCAGGAGGGGAAGACTTGAAGCAGCGAGACAAGGGCACAGGATGAGGGTCCCTTTGTGCCCTGCACTTCCTGGCATGTGGCCCTCGCCTCTGATCCCTGGAGAAGGCTGGCAGTGGGCCACGCCCCAGAGGACAGCACCGCCTGGCATTGCCGTGTGGCTGCTGTATGGCAGATGCACCCCGCTGTGCAGGACGGAGGCACAGGCCCCATTTGCCACTAATGACAAACAGCTGTTTCTCGGCAGCGGCATTTGCACTTCACGCTTGGGGACGCAGAGCCTGTTTCCCTGCCAGGCCCCTCAGCCATTATGAGCCCGTTAAGGGTGAGAAGAGTCCTGTGAGTCAGCCTCCCAGGGGCGCCTCACTGGGGAGGGGGTGGAGGCTGAGTCAGCGCCACCACTAGACCGGGGCTGTTTGTCAGGCAACTTCCATGGGCAGGGAGCACCAGGAGAGGGGCAGAGTGAGCAGGTGGGAAGAGGAGAGATGAGCAGGGAAGGAAGGAAGGAAGGGGGTCTGTCCTCACGGAAACCTCTGTCTACATCCAGGTCAGCGGGCACCTTCCTGGGGATGGGGGGTGGGGGAATCCCCGCAGGCTGGTGGCAGCAGGGAGTAGAGTGCTGGGGACCTTCCTGAGAGCACCCTGTGGGCACTCCATGACCTGTAGGTCCCAAGGTGTGTCTATGAGCTCGTGGAGAGGATGGTCGGCTGGGGTGGCGGCTGCTCTCTCCCCCAGCAAGCGGGGCTTGTGAGGGGCCATGGAGGTGCAAAGCTAGGATGTAAGAACTGGGTCTTTATTTACCTGCAAAGTCAAGGACAGCAGGCAGGTGACCAAGAAACATCCCATGAATAGCCCACATGGTGGGTGCAAGGGTCAAAACCACAGGATGTCAGGACTGGATCCAGGCACGAGGGCAGAGCTGGACACACAGCCTGCCAGGGCTCTGGGGACAAGGCTAGTTCTGTCCCTGAGGGGGCAGTGCTGCAACTGGCCTGGACTCTGGGCTCCACGCTGAGCCTTGCATGCCTATGGCCTTGGGCTTCCTCTCTGCCCCCTGCACCTCAGGCTCCCACCTGCAGAGAGGGTGGTGGAGGCTGTGAGGCCTCTCACCACACATCCAAGTTACCTGCCTCCTACTCTACCTCTGTGATCTGGCCATATGACTCACAGTCACTCAGTGGCCCATCAGCAGGAATCTGTCCCCAGCTCTGATGCTTCCCCTCCCCTCCAACAAGGATGACTCAAAGCACCAAGTTCCCAGCAGCTATGGCAGGGCAGCCGCCCCCAGCTCATGGAGGAGAAGCAGGGACTGGAGGCTGAGACGGCCCCTCCTGGGCCTTGAGGCCCTGTGGGCAGCTATAGAGTGAGCTGAGTGCCAAGTGCAAGGGCATCAGGGAGGCCTGGGCTGCCATGATCTCCATCCTCTCCTCTCCTCTTTCTTGCCAGTTCGTGGGAGGCCCGCAGGCCATCCCAAAGTCAGAGCACTCACAGATCCGAGGGGCCGCTGCAGCAGCCCCCACATGGCCCCAGCCCCAGGTGTGTAGCAGGAAGCCGGCACTTTGGCTGTTGTCACAAACGTAGCCTCTATCTTGCAGTTTCTTTCCTTCTCAGCCGAGTCTCTCACCAACCAGAGTTAGAGATTGTGTTGTCGGGTTATCCAGCTCAGCAGCAGCCGTGGCCGGAGCTGGGGGTGACAGGAAGGGGACAGGAGGGTGCCTGAGCCTTCCCACCTCCCAACCGTCCTCCCTGGGCTTCTTGGCTAGAAGGCACTGGCTCAGCCTTCGAGGCCCAGGCCTCTCCCACTTCCACCAGGAAGTCCCCCCTCAGGGCTGATTGCTTCCTCTGAGACCCAGGCCCTGTTCCTGAAGCTCCCTCATAACCACTCCCAGCCAGCTACTGCTAACACCTCCCAGCTGCCCCACCCCGCTCAGCTGGGCTCTGCCTTGGTTTCCCCACTTGTACCCAGTTTCCAACCTCAGCAGACTGAGACCTTGCCCAGACCCCATCCTACCTTCCACCAGGGGGGCTGCTGTAATTAGTAAGGAAAAGACAGAGCACTTAGTTACATTGAGATGCATTTACATTCATCTAAAGCTAAATTCCAAATAAACAACGTAGAGAGGGTGACAAAAAATGTATACACGTTTTAAGAAAGGAAAAACTATGTTCAAATTGGAATACTCAAGTCACATTTGACTTCTGCAATTATGAGAGATGTGAGATAAAATGTACAAGATAACAAACATTGGTACATATCGAGTATTATAATTCTAATACTACACGGAGGAAGGGGACAGAAGCTGGACCAGGGATTAGCACAGAAGGGACGAGCAAGGGGCTTTCAAAGGTGACGCCAGAGCCCAGGGTCCAGGACTCCAAGCCACATGGACATGACTTGAAAGCTTGTGGTAATGTCGATGGAAAAGAACAAACTGTAAAATAATTTAGAGAGATGTACTCTGAGCCAAATACATGCCACCAGCACCTTCCTCAAGTGTCTCCCTGTGGTTGAGTGACAGTTAAGTTTTATGTATTTCAGGGAGATGGGAATTACACACAAAGTCATAAGTCAGAACGTGGAAAGTGTGCATGGGTTTGGGCTGGAAATGTGGAAATCTCGAAGCAGGAGCTTACAGGCTATAGGTGGGTTTAGAGTCTTTGATTTGTGATTGGTTAAAGAAATGAAGCTTTGTATCAAGACTCAGAACATTTAAAGATAAGGAAGTCTGCTAATCAGAGAGAAGCCTCTAGACACATGCCCAGACTCAAGCGATGCATAAAGCAATGGGCGACCTCCACGTGACTAAGCTCTGCCTTGCACGGCCATGGGCCCAATAATGAGTGACAAAGGACATCTCCAACGGAGAGAACAAGAGGAGGCAGGTCTGGCCTCCCTTCTCATGGCCACAACTCATCTTTAGGGCATTTCTGGGGTCCCCTTGACCAGGAGGGGGCCACTCAACTGGGGGAAAACCTTAAGATTTTACTTTAGTCCACAGTGATTATGGTGCTTATGAGGAAGGATACCCGGGAAAAGGAAAGTTGAGAGAACAAAGGCTTCTCAGCAAAGCCCAAGGACACACCTGCAAGGTCCTTCCCATGGTAACCCAGCCCTTAAGAATTTGTAAAACTTCAGCTTCCCGGGTCCTTGAAACTAATGCTTGCTGCTTGCTTCTGCACTGTAAAGCCTGCACATGATTTGACACCTCCAATGAGAGGTAACATGTAATTCCTTCGTCTGTCTACTCGTGAGTCCAATAAAAGGACAAGGACGGAGCTGATCAGGGAGCTCAGCCATCTTAGATTCTCATCTGCTGTGCTCCGCCAGCTAAAATAAAATTCCTTCCCCTATGATCTTTGGCGAGTGTCTGTTGGTTTCAATTTGCCAGTCCTGCAACACTTGGAAGTTCTACTTTGACCCACCAGAAGCACCATCCTCACTATGGAAACTTCAGACACATTTCCAATGATGAAGAGTAAGAAGAGAATGTTTCTGACTGTCCACACTATGCTCCATTTAATAACCAGCCACAAGCAGTGCTTGGATAGCTGGCCATGCATATGGAGGAGAATAAAATCCAGGTGCACTAAAATGAGACTTTGTAGGAAAGTACAGAAAACTATTACTTGATATTAGGGTAAAGAAGAGTTTTAAAATATCCTTAAAGACTTACAAAGAGAAAAATGATCAAATTGAATAAATCAAAATTTGAAATCTCTGTATGAAAAAGGGCCATAAATATAGCTAAAAGATAAGCGAGACAGATTTTTGAAAAATGTAGCAAATAATGGACCAATAGCCAGAATACACGAAGAACATCTACAAATCAATAAGGAAACAAACCCCCTCCCAACAAAAAAAAAATCAAAGCAAATAAACAGACAATTCCCAAAACAGGAGATCTAAATCACAAATATATTTAATGTGTGCAAATATGTTCACCGAGTTGGGATGCTAAGACCAATATTCATAGGAATAACATTTCACATCTCTCAGAATGCCAAATATGCAAAAGTCTGACAATTCTAAAAAGAAGGAGTGGGTGTGGGAGTGGGTATGGCAGTGTGTTTGGTGTGGGGATGAATGTGGGAGGGTGTATGGGAGTGGGTGTGAGTGTGGGAGTAGGTGTGGATGTGGGTGTGGGCGGGAATGTGTCTGGGAGTGGGTGTGGGTGTGGAAGTAAGTGTGGATGTGGGTGTGGGTAGGAATGTGTCTGGGAGTGGGTGTGGGTATGGAAGTGTGTGTGGGAGTGGAATTTGGTGTTGGAGTGGGTGGGAAAGGGGACAGTTGTATCTACAGCCCTGCACGTCCCCTCCCAAGCAGGTGTCCTGCAAAAATCACGACGCCCTCAGCATGGCGTCCTAGCCCAGGGCCCAAACCCCAGGACAGGCTTCTCAGGTGTCTCCTGGACATTTAGCCCCTTCTCTGTGCCTTGGTTTCCTTAGCTTAAAAAAATAGGTCCTTTCCCTTCCCATGTCATGTGTGACCTCTGTGAGAAGATGCCTGTAAAATTACCAGCACGGCACGTGACAAGCAGTGAGACTAACGGGTGACAGCTACTTTTGTTGTGACTTTATTTGTAAGAGAAAACACTGAAAACAAGCCCAGTGCCCGTCAGTGTGGGATGAATGGATGCATTTAAATGTTTCTGGATGACGGATGCACAGTTGCGCTTACAACAGATGAAACAGTCCTATATTGTCAACACGGATGGATCTTAAAAATAAAATGTTGCGTAAAAGGAGAAATCCGAGAGCGTTACTTACACCATAATCCCATTTGTGTAAATGTTTAAACACACAGAACCATAGAACATGTTGTTTATGGTGCTTATATGTAGAAAAGGTGTAAAACACGGACTGATCGCTCCCTAATTCATGATGCTTAGTTGCTTCCAGAAAAGGGACTTTTCCCTTGAAGCAGGAGGAACCTGAGGGTTTGTAATAAAATCCTCTCTGGTTTTCTGGTATTTACTGTTGTCCATATTTTCCTTTTTAAGCAAAAGCATCCTGTCACACTCAGAGGAGTCCCTGCCCCTGCCACAGTCCTCGAGGCCTCTGCACCACCCACAGCCCAGCACCTGCTGCTTAGCCACCACTCTTTCCCTTGCCCGTTTCTGCCCTCCAGCTGGTCTGTGCCCCAGATGCCTCATGCTGCTCTGTCCCCTCCACCAGGGCTCTCCACCTACTATTCCCTCTCTCTGGAAGGCCTGTTCTCGAAACCTTCTCACTTTTCAGATGGAGCTCAATGGTCACCTACTGGAGAGGCCTGACTGGACCGTGCCACCTGTGCCAGTGCCCAGCCAGCCTTCTGTGATGCCCTGAGCCCTGGGTTAGTGCAATTTAATCAAGCAGTCCTTGTTGTACAAGTCATCTCATTGATAGACTTGACTTATTTCTTCTCTGTCAAACTCTACCCCAAGGGACTGTCATCCCCACCAGACCTAGGACCTTGGTCGGCTCTCAAAGTAGCTGCACCTTTATAAGGACCACACAGAATTAGAGACTGAGGCTCAAAGAGGGTTCTGATGCTAGGACGGTGGGAGCGTGGTGATAATGACAGCTGCGTTGGTCTGGCATGGTGATGGTGACAGTTCAGTGATGATGGCAGAGGTGATGAAGGTGACAACGCTGGCACAAATGCTCACCCAGACTCTCCCCCTCTGCCCCAGTCCCTGTACTTATGAGAGGATGCCCCCACCCCAAAGAGTGGCTATTTCCATATCTGTAGTAATGCTGCCCCCAGAACTTTCCAAACAAGTGACGGTTTCCACCTGGGCCCCATCACGTGGGGCTGCCCATTCCCCCAGCCCTCCTGCCCCGCTGGGCCCCCAGCCTCCATCCAGCCTTCTGAGTGGGTAGACCAGGGTTAAGGTTAGGGTTAGGGTTAGCGTTGGTAGACCAGAAGGCTGGATGGAGGTTGGGGGCCCAGTGGGGCAGGAGGGCTGGGAGAACCATGTCACCCAAGGTGGCAGCAGCTTCAGTGGGGCTGCAGGAACCCACTTCAACCTCTGGAGACTCCCAGCAGTATCGACAGCTTGTTTGTGGGCCAAGGTTCTGGGCTGGTCCGAGAGACTGAGAAAGACACGGCTATTGGGAGGCAACCAGCAGAGGAGCACTGAGGAGGTGGAAGTTCTGGAGCAGGGGGCTCCCAGGCCACAGACTCGAGGCCCAGCTACTCAGGCTTCACTGGAGGGGCATCAGCTGCTCAGGCCTATGCTGTAGTGACCCTGGTCCCTTCTTCTCCTAAAGGGGCTCTTTGGCTCAGCCCCAGGTGGGGTAGTGCTCCTGTGAGTGGGTGTCTGATGCCACAGCCCTCAGATCCTATGGAGGGACATGTGGAGGGGCTGTGTGCCGGGCTGCTTTGGGGTGGCCGCCTGCACTCCAGGCCTGCTCTGCCCTTCCCTGCACTTGCCCCCACTGCCTGAAATGCCACTCTGTCCACTCCCTGCCATGTGAAGGCATTGCTACCTTCAGTTCACCTCCTGTGGAGGCAGCGTCTGGCCTCCCAGGCTCTGGTAACAGCGGCACCTGCAGGATCCCAGGCATCTCCTGCTGCTCTGTCAGGAGGCTGCCCACACACTCCCTGTGCAAGGGATGGCATCAAGACACAAGCCATCTTGGGACTCTGAGGAGTGTCCTGGAGACCCCACGTGCTCCCTTCCAGCCTTCTCTTGCTCAGAGATATTGACACACTCCTAGAAGGATCCTGACTGAGAGGCCTCGCATTGTGCCTGGACTAATGGCCCGATTAAGCTAAACTGAGCAATACACAAAAAGGCACCAAGATGATAGCAGAGACTGGGAGGGTCATCACAGAGGGGAAGGAGAGGCCAGAAACCAATTAATAGATAAGGGTTTTCATCCTCCTACTCCCTGAGCATCCATTTGTCACTGATGTGATCAGACCAGCTGCCCTCTCAGGAAATGAAAACTCTTCTGGCGAAGAGGAGTGATAGAAAAGAGCCCAGGAGTTAATAGAGGTCCAGGGACCACTTGGTATCAGGTACACGTGTGTCATTGCCACAGTCACCTCTATCAGCATCATCATTGCCATTAGTATTGTAATCACCATGCCTACTATCCCTACCACCAACAAAACTATTACCTCTACCACCACCATCATCATCACCACCACCATCACCCCCACCAACACCATCACCATCACCACCGACAATATCACCCCACCATCACCACCATCACCACCACCATAACCACTATCACCACCAACACCACCATCACTATCACCACCACCTTCACTACCATCACCCTAACCATCACACTACCATCACCATCATCATCATCACCAAAAACAACATCACCCCACCATCACCACCATCACCCCTACCATCACAGCACCATCACCACCACCATCACTCCTATTATCACCACCACCATCATCACCAACAATAAAATCACCCCATAAACACCATCATCACCCCCATCACCACCACCATCACCACCATCACAACCACCATCACCACCACCATCACCACCACCATCACCACCATCACCACCATCATCACCACCATCACTACCATCACCCCCACCATCACAACCATCACCCCCACCATCACCACCACCATCACCATCAACCACCATCACCACTACCACTCCCACCATCACCCCCACCATTACCACCATCATCACTACCATCACCACCACCATCACTACCATCACCCCCACCATCACCACCATCACCACCACCATCACCACTACCACCACCACTATCACCCCCACCATCATCAACCCATCGTTATATGGACATCACCAGGAGCACTTTCTTCAGGTCACTAACTTCCACATGAGCACAACTATTATCAGAAAGGTCAGTGCCAACACTATGTTCCCAGGACTTGAGACAGTTTTAGACATGGACCAGATTCTCAACAAATGTTGTATGAATGAGTTACTATCATCTCTATCATCACATTCCGAATCATGGGGACTCATTTCACTCAGAGTTGGGGCCCCTTTCCTCTCCTCCTGGCAATGTGCTCACATCCAGACATCAGTCACATCAGTGCTGCACACTCTTTATCCTTGGGAAACAGTCAGTCTTCAATCCTCTCTACTTGGCCAAAATGAGATTTCAAGTTTATCCTTTTCACTGATGGCTCTATGGTTTTCTTATGGTCGCCTAGATGCACCATGCTTTGCCTCAGCTTGGTGGCCTTTTCTTGCTGGCTGTACCTTGTACTCCTGTCATACAGGCCAGCAGCAGGGCCTGGACCACTATATCTGGTGTTGTGCTCTCCATGCTCCTTCCACAGAACCTCACCCCTTTCCCTTCTCAGTTGCCGGTGGTACACTCCACGAAAAAACGGCCTGCCATGGGCAGCACCTGTGGCTCAGTGGGTAGGGGGCCGGCCCCATATACTGAGGGTGGCAGGTTCAAACCTGGCCCTGGCCAAACTGCAACAGCAACAACAACAAAAAAAAATAGCTGGGCGTTGTGGTAGGTGCCTGTAGTTCCAGCTACTTGGGAGGCTAAGGCAAGAGAATCACCTAAGCCCAGGAGTTGGAAGTTGCTGTGAGCTGTGTGATGCAATGGCCCTCTACCCAGGGCGATAAAGTAAGACTCTGTCTCTACAAAATAAATAAATAAATGAAAAGGGCCTGCCATGTTTTCTAAGTCTGCTTTGTTGACACCAATCCCAGTTCCCTGCCTCTGAGGCCTCTCTGGTTTGCCCATGAATGGGTGTCCCATAAATGATTGGGCTGTCTGGAAAGTTTCTGAGACAGAGACTGGTGTGTGGGCATTTTGCCGAGTGACACATCCCATAACAATGGCTGAAACTGAACAGGAGAGGCAGGACTAGGCGGGAGAAACTGCATTCTGGTGCATTCACCACAGAGGCCTCAGCCCACCCTGTAGGGGACTTTGAGGCTGTGATAACCATGCAGAGCTCTCCCAGACTCAGAACCAGTCATTAAATACAGCCTGCCCCAGGCAGTTCTAGAGAAGTACTGGCCCTGCCATGGAGTGTGAGCAGCCTACCCTGCAGGGAGTAGACAGCACCCCATGTATCTGCCACAGGATACCTGGGGATGTCTCCCTGCCTCCCACCACAGAGGGGCTGCAGTACCCACCTGGGGCCTGGGGGCTCCACATGCTCTATGGGCAGCAGGTGTTGAAAAGAGAGCCCCAGGTAGGTGAGACCAAGAGGCCAGACCCAGGGAGCAAGGGAGCACTGCCAGGCCTCTTGCTGTCATGACCCAGCACCCCTATCTCCAGCCCATCTTTCTCCCCAATAGAAGGGCTGTACTCTTTAGACCTCAGAACCCCCAGTGTTTAGCCTCCTACCTGGGTTGTGCCTCTGCACCTTCCACGCCCTCCCTAGAGGGATGCTCAGGGAAGCCACTGACCAGGTCATGTGAGGCCAGGTCTCTGCTATACACTCCTCAAACACTGTGTGTTACCTTCAGAGCCAACAAGTATCTGCTAAATGACCAAGTGAGGGCAGCATCTTTTTCTAAGTATATATATCTTCACTTCCAACACAAGGGAGCCAGGGTTTCACTTGTATTAGACAAACGAAAGGAAGTGTTGCCCAGGTGGCTGGGGGTGCAGGGGTGGGGGAGCAGAGCGAACATCAGAAGTGGTCTGGGAGGCTGGCAGTGGCCAGGGGGGCAGAGGCACCCAACATAGAGTCGGGTCCTCACCCCAGCTGCACACTGGCCTCACTGCCCCTCTTCCGCAGCATCCCCTTGGCCACAGCAAAGAGGCATCACAGGTTCCTCAGCCTGCCTGCCTTGAGATGAAGAGTCTGCAGCCAGCAGGGTCCACGCCTCCTTCTACTGTGTCCCCGTCCCGTGTCAGCGCCATTAGTACTCTGTGGCCCTGGGATTTCTGCTCTAGACAGAAGGAGGAGCAGGGAACATGACAGCCATGGCCACCACCCAGCTGTGAAGCCCCACCCCCAACATAGCCAATGCCTTTAGAAAAGCAAACATTATTGCCATTTTTAAGTGAAATCTACTAACTGTACAGTCACCCCTTGTAGCCTAATCTGAACTGACAGATTCTCTGGAAAGAATGCCCGAGTCATCCATCTATAATTTTCCATGAAATGTCTGTCATTAAGATACCAGCTGGGTGGGCAGAGAGTCAACTGTGCCCCATTGCAAGCAGGTCCAGTGCCAAGAGGGGACCAGGTGCCCAGGTTGTGCTCCCAGCTCTGCACACATTTTCTCTATGACCTTGGGCCAGACATTCAAATCTGCTGTATTTTTGTTTCCTCACCTGAGAAAAGAGAATAACGCTTGGTGCCTAAGGCAGCTCTAAGTGCCTGGTAATGGTCCAGTCCTCCAGGAAAAGGTGGCTACAGCATTCCCAGGGCCTTGTGAGGGCCCAGCCATCCAGGAGAAGGTACCTAGATACCTAAGCATCTGTCCTGCAAAAGAGCTAACCTGGGTACAGGCAAACTCAGACATGAGGGACACTGACATCAGCACCCTAGTAAGAGTGGGGCTGCCAAAAGCAGCAGCACTGACACCAACACTGTCCACAGCAGAGCAAGAGACACTAACTAAGGCGATACTGCTGACACTGACACCGACACCAACTACGGCAACACCAACGACAGTGACACTGACACTGACCAACTACAGCAACACCAATGACAGTGACATTGACACCAACACCAACTACAGCAACACAATGACAGTGATACTGACACCAACACCAACTACAGCAACACCAATGACAGTAACACTGACACCAACACCAACTACAGCAACACCAATGACAGTGACACTGACCAACTACAGCAACACCAATGACAGTGACACTGTCACTGACACTGACCAACTACAACAACACTGATGACAGTGACACTGACACTGACGAACTACAACAACACCAATGACAGTGACGCTGACACTGACGCTGATCAACTACAGCAACACTGATGGCAGTGACACTGACACTGACCAACTACAGCAACACCAATGACAGTAACACTGACACCAACACCAACTACAGCAACACCAATGACAGTGACACTTACACTGACCAACTACAGCAACACCGATGACAGTGACACTGACACTGACCAACTACAGCAACACTGATAACAGTGACACTGACACTGACCAAATACAGCAATGCCAATGACAGTGACACTGACACCAACACTAACTACAGCAACACTGATGGCAGTGACACTGACACTGACCAACTACAGCAACACCAATGACAGTGACACTGACCAACTATAGCACACCAATGACAGTGACGCTGACACCAACACCAATAGCAGTGACACTGACACTGACCAACTACAGCAACACCAATGACAGTGATGCTGACACTGACCAACTACAGCAACACCGATGACAATGACACTGACACTGACCAACTACAGCAATCCTGATGACAGTGAAACTGACATCAACACCAACTATAGCAATAACGATGACAATGACACTAACACCAACACCAACCACACAATACATATGACAATGACAGTGACACTGACAACAACACCAACTACAGCAACACAATGACAGTGACACTGACACCAACACCAATGATAGTGACACTGACACTGACACTGACCAACTACAGCAACACCAATGACAGTGATGCTGACACTGACCAACTACAGCAACACCAATGACAGTGATGCTGACACTGACCAACTACAGCAACACTGATGGCAGTAACACTGACACCAACACCAACTACAGCAACACCAATAGCAGTGACACTGACACTGACCAACTACAGCAACACCAATGACAGTGAAACTGACACCAACACCAACTATAGCAATAACGATGACAATGACACTAACACCAACACCAACCACACAATACATATGACAGTGACACTGACAACAATACCAACTACAGAAATACTGATAAAAATGACACTGACAGCACCACTCACCCCAGTGTGCTCACATAGCACACACACCACCAACAACGCACTGAGCACAGCTCACACCCTCATCAGCTACCACCCCACCAAGAGCCTTGGCAGCAGTAACCATGACAGCACCACTGACAGCACTGAGTCGCCTACACGGAGGCAGCTGCTGTTCACGCAGGCTCGGAGCTCAGGGCCCACTTACTCAGGGCCTCTCACCACTACTGACTTGGCCATGAAGCTTCCAACATAAGAACCTTAGGGCACGCATTCGAGCCACAGCATGGCTTTATCCACCTTCTCAGTCCTAAGCAGCAGGGTCCTTTATTGTCTCTATTTCATGATAGGGACCCTGCAGTAGTCAGGTGAGATGGCCAAGGTCACAGAGACGAAGATGACAGAGACCCAGCCACCCAGCCTGAGTCTAGGGCCCACCATCCCCTGGGAACTGCCACTCCTGGGCCTCTGCTCTATAAATGCAAGAGAGAGGGAGGGGACAGCCACACCATCCCCGGCATCCCAGCCGTGCCTCCAGAACAGTCAGTGTCCACACCCAGCAGGCAGGAGGCACCCCAGAGGCAGTGTGAGGAGCAGCAGACAGCAGGGTTGCGGTGGGCCGCCCCACCTCCAACCCCCCATCACCACAGTCACCACCACTGCCACCACTTTCCCAGGCTGGGATGTAGCTTGATATCTTTCAATGAAAAGTCCTTCTTCCTTCAGCCAAATTGCCTAAATAGCCACCACTAAGTAAACTCTGAATCAGAAGCCAGCATTTAAAATATTAGATATTTTTTAAAAAACCCATAACAGGTTTCATTTTTCCCAAATCTCCAAGAGAAATAGACAGTTCATTAACAGATTTATTCCTCCCAAATGTAAGCTCAGGGAGCCGGGCACTCTAAACCCCAGGGACTCGTCAGCCTAGGGTCCCTGCCAGGCAGGGGCTCGGGCCGGTGTTCCCAGGTGGTATCCGTCGGGGGCTGGAGCAGCATGATCATCGCTTTCCTCTTGTTACACAGTTGTCACATAGCACTGAAGACACACCCGGGAGAGGGCCCCAAAGACCTTGGCGAAATCTGCCATTCATTATTCGAGCAATGTCAGAAATGCACTTTCTTCATCCTGGGGCTCGTTTTCTCATTCATTTATTGATTCATCAGAAAGATACTTCGAGGAGCTTTGTGGGCTGTTCTGGGCATGGGGCTGCCAGGAAACTAGATAGGCGTGACTCTCGCCTGGGGGCCTGTCTGTCTGCAGGGCCGGCTGGGCAGACAGAACCTCCAAGCCTCCCTGAGGAGGAGCCCTGGGTACTCCAAGCCTCCTTGAGTACTGGCAGGAGCTGGAGTCTGCGGCTCTCACCTGGACCCCCGGATATGCTCAGGATGAAATGGGGTAGCGAGTGTTTCCTGGGCCTGGTTCTGGCCCTAACAGATGAGTCTGTGGCCACCAGAGGGATGAGAAGATGCCCAGAGGGCCCCTGGACAGCCTGGAGCAGCTCAGTGCTGCTCCCACCACATGACGTGGCCAAGCGGAGCCCCACACCCACCCCAACACCAGCAGGTGGGGCCAGGTCACCTGCATAGAGCATGGGGGGCGAGACAGAGAACCACCTTCCCACCTGCTCCAGAGGAAGCCAAACATAGCCACATAAGATACCAAACTATGAGAGATGCGAGGCCTGGAAACAGGGGCTGAGAAGAAGCCGGGGCTAGCATTACCCTCTAGGTGCCCACAGCATCAGTGCCATCCTGCCTGTGACCCACAGTTGTCACTGGGAGGTACCTGTTGGCAAGGAACTGACATACAGGCCGCTCACACAGGGCCCACCATGACACACAGGCCGCTCACACAGGGCCCACCATGACATACAGGCCACTTACACAGGGCTCACCCGTGACACACGGGCCACTCACACAGGGCCCACCGTGACATACGGGCTGCTCACACAGGGCCCACCCATGACACACAGGCCGTTCCCACTGGACCCACCCGTGACACATGGGCCGCTCACACAGGGCCTGCCCATGACATACAGGCTGCTCACACAGGGCCCACCCGTGATATACGGGCTGCTCACACAGAGCCCACCTGTGACACATGGGCCGCTCACACAGGGCCCACCCGTGACATACAGGCCATTCACACAGGGCCCACCGTGACACACGGGCCGCTCACACAGGACCCAACGTGACACATGGGCCGCTCACACTGGACCCACCCGTGACATACAGGCTGCTCACACAGGGCCCACTGTGACATACAGGCCGTTCCCACTGGACCCACCTGTGACACACGGGCCGCTCACACAGGGCCCACCGTGACATACAGGCTGTTCCCACTGGACCCACCCATGACACACGGGCCGCTCACATGGGGCCCACCCGTGACACATGGGCCGCTCACACAGGGCCTGCCCATGACATACAGGCCGCTCACACAAGGCCCACCTGTGATATACAAGCTGCTTACACAGGGGCCCGCCCGTGACACATGGGCCGCTCACACGGGGCCCACCCATGTTTGACTTTGGGCCCACGGTGCTAACGTGTTGTCCCAGGACAGCCGCACACATAGTGTTGCCTCCTTCTATCTGAAGAGTGCAGGGCTGAGACCCTGAGGGGACATTAGCTTGTGACAGACAGGGCTGACATGGAGAGGAGCAGAGCAGCGCCTGGTCTCCAGAGTGCCATCAGGCCTGTGTCCCCGCCAATCACACACATTCAGTGCTATGATTCTGGGGTGGGTGCCTATGAGCTGGACGGCCCCATTTCACAGAGGAGGGGGCTCGGTGGGCCAGTCTGCAGGATCCAGGCGCCTCTCCCTCCCACTAACTAAGCAGCCCCCACTGAACGCCCTCCGCCGAGCGGGGGAGGCTGCCAGGAGGCCATGACCCTTCGTCTCTTAGAGGGGTCTGCACAAACACACAGCCGCTTGACATCTTCAAAATGAAATTGAGCTTTATATGTCAGTGTTTGGCCGGGGAGAGAAAATAAATGCCACAGAAGGCCAAGTTGTCATGTCCATGTGGTGATCATTTTCTGGAGCATAAAGGCAGTGAACACGGAGTGAGATGAGAGGACGCCCATGAGGTGATGACACGGTCCCCAACAGCGGCACCTGGAGCAAACGGAGGCTCACAGCTACCAAGGAGTTCAGGACCTCTACACAAGAGCACACTGCTTCTCATGGCAGAAAAACGCGCCTTTCATGCGTAGCTAAACACCCCGGCCCCAGCTCGCCCACCTATGCTTCTCTGCAGCCTATCTCCTGGCTGGCTGGCTCCCTCTCTCTGCTCCTGTCACACCTTGGCCTCACAGCGAGGGTTTCAACCAACACACAGAGCTTGTCTTCCCAGGCAGGTGTGGCCACACCTACTCCTGTCCATGCCACACATGGCAACCGGATATGGCAGCCGCTGTGTCCCCAATTTCCATCCTTCTGCTTCCTGCCTGTAAGGACATTTCCCAGGTCCTCACCCTGGAATCCCCTTCTGGCCAGCCCTAGGGCAATTATTTTGCCTGCCTGCCCTTAAGGATGACACCAAAGGAATCCTCTGGACAGAAAGGCAGTGTTTGTGCCTGGAAGATGCTGCCTTCCAAGCCCTGCGCACGTGTCCTTGAGGGCAGGCCAGCCATGCAGAGGCACAAGGAGTGCTCTGTCTGGATTAGACAGAAGAAAATGTCCAAGACCAGAATCATGCCTAGGGTCACCACAGTCCCTTCCCAAGCCTCACCTGGTCCGAACTCCCTCAAGCCTCCCACACAGTCTGCAGCTAGCTCAGACTCACACCACCTCTGACCAGCCTCTGGCCAGGCTCCCATCCACACAGTGGCTCCTTCTCCAGTAGTCCACAGAGGCAGGCCTAGCAGTGTCACTCAACTCTGTGTCTCCCTTCCTGGGCTCACTTCCCAGTGTGGCCTGCTGGGCTGCACACAGCCACGTCCCCATGCAACTGGAGGTCACATCTTCCAACAGCCACACTGATGCCCTTTCAGCTCCCAGAAGGATATAGGCCCAGCACATCCTAGCCCTGCAATCCACAGGTCCCCTCCTCAGGAGCAAGCCTGAGCCCAGCCTGCCTCTCCAAAGAATACTCACTTCGTATGCTTGTGTATTCTTTCTCTCCATATTTCATGGTGACCCAGCCTTGTGCCACACCCTCCACCCCAGAATGGGCAGGACCTACTTTAGCCAATATCAGGGACGCAGGAGCTGGGCATCGCTTCTGTGATTCTGCCATGTGAGATGGCGATGCCAGGCCTGCCAGCAGGTGCTCTCATCTCTTTGATGAATCGAGTGCCCTGCTGGGCAGAACTGGGTGGCACAGAGCTGAGGGTGGCATGAACAGAGGCCCCCAACACCAGGTGGACGTGGAGGCAGAGCCTTCCCCAGGTGGGCTTCAGATGAGAATACAGCCACTGCGGCCACACCAACCCCATCAGGAACCTGAAGAGGAAGTGGTTTCTGCTCCGGCTTCCTCAGAGACAGGGAAAATGGACAGGCAGCAACAATGATGATATGGGGCCCCCACTGAAGAAGGGGGCCCACAAGATGCTGCCCAGGGCCCTGAAGTGGCTTCCCAGGGTGCAAGAGGAGCTTTTGGGAGGCCCCCGAGTCACACTGCAATGGCAGAGGGTCAGCAGGGGCTTAGGAGGAGCTGGAAGTTGGGGTGCAAGGTCAGAGAGAGGGATCAGGACAGCGGCCACAGGAGGGAGGCCTTGCTCCCTGCACAACTTCAGGGACTCCTGGGCTGGCCAGGCCTGAGCAGGACTCTACTGTGCAGGGAGGAGCTTCCCTGACGTCCCATCTGCCAATCAAAGTGCGAGCTGTGTTGTCTCCAGGCCCCGGTGCTTCCGAAGCTCTGAGACTCCGCAGATGAACGATGATCCTTGGTGAGTTGAACTGCTGGGAAAGTCATTTTTCTCTCTCCCTGGAGAAATTAAAGGTGTGAAGCCCACAGCTATAATGGCCTCAGCTCTGACCAATTGGCCCATCAGAAAAATAACAGAAGAGGGAGTGTTGGCTGGAAAGACCGGGCTGCGTTCCCAGCTCCATGACAGTTGCCCTCAATAAGCCTTGTGCCCCGGCGCTTCATGGCACCAGCTTCGAAGGCACATGCAGGGACCTGTCCCCAAGCCTCTGCCCCTTGCTCTCCTCTCTCTTTGGTCCTAGGGGGTGAAAGTGCTGCCTATAGGGTAGGAAGAGTTGGGACGAGACATTTGCAGAAGCACTCAGTAGTGGCTCTATCTCCAGATGCCATTTTAATGCTATAACAGACGTCGTATTTTAGAAAAAACTTAGCTTTTAGGAAATCTGTGCAAAGTTCACAGTTTCAAAGTCATTTAGCAGGCAGAAGAGCAGTCATCAACCTAGGAGCTCCTGAAAGCTCAACTCTCAGCAGGCAGCCAGTAAGAGGCAGTGTCATCAGGACCCCACACCTCACCCACAAGGCCTGGGGGCCTGCAGGGGGGTCACGTGGGGCTTCACATGGGACAGATGTTTCCTACACAACTATTTGCAGAGCAACGACATCCTGGGACACATTTTCTGATTCTGGAAACTGGGTGATCACCCCTTCTGCACCCCAACAGAAGGGCGAGAGCAAGATGGCATCTATCCCGGGCAGGTGCAGATGGGAGCAGGGCACAGTCAGTGCCAGCCTGCAAGCCCAGGCTTGGGCAGAGTTTTCACACAGCCCCTGAGCACCGGCCCTGGACAAGTGCTGGGAAGATTGTCCCTGGCAGAGCATGCGGCCTGGGGGAAGAGCTGCTGACACGACCAAGCTCGGACATCTCCCAAGCACAGGCCCACATGGGTCACCCTGTGTATACCCCTCAGTGAGGCAGCCTTGCAGGGCACAGAGCCCGTGTTCAGTCCCTAAGGGTCCCCCTAAATACAACTCCCAGGCTGAAGGCCCCCAACATGGACAGGAGTGTCCACTGAGAAAACGGAGCCCCAGGCCCAAAGGCGACAGAAACCCGGAGAGAATAGAGCTGAAAATCTCCCCATATGAGAATTTGCATCTTTACAGGTATGAATGAGACACAAACAGGGTGCTAGGAAAGACCACAGCAGGGAGGGGGACTCAGGGAGGCACAGGCTGTGCCGCAGACATGGACACACAGGTGCACAGGTCAGGTGGAGCAAATGCCTTAGACAGCACAGAGAACATGTGAGGAAATTAAAGGAGCAGGCCAAGAGTGCTACTATTTTAATAACAGAAATTCCAAAAAGAGAGAAACAAGAAAGTAGAGGACAGGAAATATTCAAAAGTAACTTCATAAATGCTTCCCCAAAGACAGGGCATGTTAGGGGCAGAATCATGCCTCCCCATTGGCATGCTGAAGTCTTAACCCCCTAGGACTTCAAAATGTGACTGAGTTTTGCTGAAAGTTCTTTAAAATGTAATTAAGGTAAACAGAGAGCATGCCGGCGGGCCCTAAACCTGGAAGACAGTGTTCTTATAGGAAGAGGAGTGCAGGATACAGACAGACACAGCGGGGTGCCCGTGTGAGGTCCCAGGGAGGAGATGGCACAGGAGGCAGGCCTCGGGGACCAGCCAACACCTTGATCCTGACTGTCCAGCCTCCAGAACTGTAAGCCAATGAATTTCTGTTGTGTGTGTCCTCACACCACAGTCCTGCATCACGGCAAGCTGAGCAGACTGAGACAGGTGTGAAGTCTCAGGCTCCACGGCCCCGGCACAGAGGTACGTAACTATGACGCAGTCTCAGCACACAGGGAGCAAAGAGAACATCTGATCAGCTTCTAGAGAGGGCGAGAACCAAACAGTGAGCAAACACGCTTCACAAGAAGGCTCAGCCATCAACATGGCAGTGGCCTTCTCAATGGCAGCACCAGATGCCAGACGACATGCAAGCCGAGTTTCAGGCAAAACCGAATCCCCACCTGAAAACCCATGTCCCGCCAGCTACCTGCTCAGGGTAGGGCGCACCCAATGAGCTTATTCCAGGAATCGGAGGCACCTCCAACACACCCTTCTACAAGAATTTGCTCCACCAAATAAGAAAATAAAACAAAAAAGAGGAAGCGAAACATCCAGGGATTCTTAGACGAGTCTGAATGGGGATCCCAAGAGGCAAGTGGAAACAAGCAGCCAGCGGCCAGCAGCACCCCGACCAGGTGGGAGCAGTTTCCTCAAAGAGATCAAATGAGCAGGATGCCTGATGTGTTTAAATGTCCCGAAGTGTTTACACAACTGGGGGAGAGTTTGAGATGGAATTAGTGCTAAGTGTACAGAAAACTAAGCGAATGGAAAAATCAGACCATTATTACTCCAGGGGGGAAATGTTGATGCAGGAAAGGAAAAGAAATAACGTGTTAGGGGTTCAGCTTTGAGGCGTGTTTGCAATATTGATCTTGCAGAAATGGCATGATTATTGTACTGGGAGGGCGGGTGGCAGCCGCAGGAGGCAGGTGGAGGGCCTCGGAACCACAGCACTCAATCCCTCTCCTCCACCGGGCAAATCAATACATAAAGCCAAAAACTAAAAATATCAACAAGCAGTGTGTGCATGCCATTTGGAGAAACGGTAAAATGCCACAGTCGCCAGGGCCAGGCCACAGTCGCCAGGGCCAGGCAGTGAAATGCTTGCCCCAGGGAATGCAGAGCTGTGGGGAGGCCCCGGGACCTGATAGCTTCTTGACAAGTCTAGGAGAACTTGTGGGGTGAGAACTTTGGGAATTGGTCCACACACGCATGCAGCTGCCTTCGTCTCCGAGGGCTGCCGGAACAAAGCCACAAAGCAAGTGGCTTAAAACATCACAGATTCATTCCCTTCCAGCCTTGGAGGTCAGATGTCCAAAATCAAGATGCTGGCAGGTCCGCACTCCTCCCAAGCTCTAGGGCAGGAGATTTCCTATTTCATCCAGCTTCCAGGAGGCTCCAGAGATCCTTGGCTTGACTGCACCCCCAGTCTCTGTCCCTGTCTCCCCATTGTCTCTCATAAGGATATTTGTCATTGGGGCTCTTACCTTCGCTCCAGCTGCAAAACCCTTTTCCAACAAGGCGACAGTGGCTAATTCTGTGTTAGTATGGGGACACCCTGGGAGGCGGCATCCTGCAACCACCCTGCCAGGTTCTCTTCCTGCTTGAATGTCCCTGGAGACGGGAGGCTCTCTGCATGCCATGGCCAAGCATCTTCACGCTGAGCTCAGCCCTCCTCCCTGAGACCTCTGCCTGTCAGCTCCAAGGCAAGTTCTCCAAGGAACCCACACAGAGCCCAGGCAGGGAGGAGCTCTCAGTGCCAATGGTGGGGCTTAGGCCTGTTCCGGGTGTGGCGGGAGAATCACGGGGATTGGTGCTGGCAGGAGTCCTGGGACGGGGTGCTGACAGCAGCCAGTGCCCCACAGCCAGAGCGTCCGAGGGGATCAACGCCAGACGGGGCTGCCAGCGGTCAGCCCTGTGAATGCATCCAAGCAGTTTCCTCTGGCAAACCGTCAGCTCCACCTTCTCTAAGTTCCAGACTCTGCTCCTGGAGAGAAGCACAAAGGTCACCCAGCTTCCTACACAGGACCTGCACCATCGCTGTTCCGGCCACGGGCAACACCCACTCTCAGACCCCTCTTCACCGGCTCTTCATAGGGCCTTCCCAGTGCTCCATACATACACACTCACGTGTGAGTACATACACATGCAACTCAGTCTCACCCACACATATCACACACACACGTGCCCACGCACTCACATGTACAGAAATGTTACCATGTAGACACTCACATATGTGCACACGTGTGGACACAGTCACTCACATATGTGCACACACATACAGGCTCACGCACTCAACATGTACAAACTTACCTACGTGCTCACATGTGAACACGTACACAATCACTCACATATGTATACACGTGAGCACATGCACACTTCTCACACATGTACACACATGCACACACACACCTTGAAGCACAGCTCCTTAAAGCACACCCCTGTCCTAAAGCCAGCTGGGGAGCAGCTCACTCATAAGCTGGTGACCTCTGCCCTCTGCCTTCTGCCCTCCAGAAGGCACAGAAGGCCGGCGCTCCACCAGGGACACCGCAGGATGTCTCTGCCTCTGTGGGGTTTGCAGAACCTGACTGTGGGAGGGGCGGCTGTGGGCTCCTTCTGTGCTGATAAGCATTGGCGCCCCGGGCCAGCTCTGTAGATTTCACGGACTTGACTGCAAAGGGCAGCGGGCCCCGACACACTGCATCTCCCCGTGAAAATTGATTTTCCTTTTCCTTTCTCATTTTTTCCCTTTCAACAATTAGCAGTTAAAGAGGCTGGTTTTAAATCAGAAAAAATGAGACTTTAGAATTTAAATAGGCTGACAAAGTTTGTTGCCACCTGCAGCAGTCCTGAGCCCTACTCACCCTCTTGGACATCATGGGGGCTGTCACTTTTGGGGCACGCGGCATCCTGCTGACAGTGGGTGTAGGACAGGTTGGGAGCTGTTAATCTCCACCCCTACCTGTCCCTCATTTGCTGAGTTGGGCTAGGGTCCCCAACTGGGGGTGAGAGGATGGCTGTGCCATCCACTGGGACATTACAGGCTGTCCTGAGTGCCAGACGCTGTGCATGGACTCTGGAGGAGGAGCAGCTTGGCCAGCTCACAGCCACACCAGGGAGCCCTCCATCTCTTAACAGCCTGCCCTGCCCTCTCCTCTGTGCTCACCAGGTGGGCGAGTCCCCGGTAGCTGGAGAAGGAAATGGGGTCCTCTGTGGCTCCAGAGATCTCCTGGACAGAACGTAGGGGACCTGTTGGCCCTGGGAGATTTGGTCATGCCTCCAATCCCTCCTGGCATTGGGGGTCACCATGACAAAGCTGCACATTCCAGAACCCCACCCGCCCCCAGGCCCTCACTACAGAGATGAGGGATAGGAAACACCAAGATGGGAGTTCCACTGGCCAAACCACAGAACAGCTGGAGCTGGGACACCATGCAGTCATAATGTCCCAGCCCGTTTCCTGGGAGGCTGGTATCACCACCGCAGGGGCCATGCCTGTAGTGCTTGGCATGGACCACTGTGCCCAGAGCAGGCCTGAAGCCTGCCCCACCTTGAATAAGCCTATGTTGAATGAATGAATGAATGAGCAGAGAAGGAATGAATGAACCGCCCAGTTGCCCTGCCCCTCTGCCAATCCCATACCATGAGGGCAAAATGCTTCTCCCTCCCGGCCCTCCCAGCCCACAGCAGGGGATGGTGGTGGCCAAGTGCCCTGCTCAGCCCCTCTGCCCAGCGTGGCAGGGGCCGAGTGCTCGGCACAGGGGCAGACAACTGGCCAGCCTCATCTCCCGCCCCGCCTGCCCCCTTCCCTTCCTGCCCGGGAATTCTTATCTGCAGCTGTTCCAATCTGGAAGCAGATTTGCCTCGGGGGACATGCTGGCTGGCCTGGGATTAAGTCCCTGCTTTTGCCACATTGGGAGGTGATGCTATTGGGTTGATGTCGCAATTTTCTCTTTCTCCTAATTAAACAGAAAGCTCAGCCATGGAGGGGGGAGGGAGGAAAAATGAAGAATTAGAGGCATTTGCCTGCACAAGTCCAGCGGTTCCAAGCTTTCCATTTAGTATTTAAAAGCCTCCTGCGTGTCTGCTGCGCAGAGATAGGAATGGCGCAGTAAATGGCAATTTCCCACCTTCCCGTGGCCTGAATGTGGGGGAGGGGAAGCAGCAGCAAGAAACAAGCCAGGATGCTCCAGAAGCCGGGGCAGCAGGACAACTGGGGACTCTCCGAGAAAGCCCCTAGCACACGCACGACTGATCTCTGCCTTCTGCTGCTGTTGTTCTTTGCCCTCCCCTAGGTGGGGACCAAGGGCCATGACGATGCTGGAAGCCCTTGGGAGAGTGGCCATGGGCCTTGGGGACCCTCCCTGATGCAGCCTGGGTACTGCTGAGGACTCTCCTGAGGACAGGAGCTTGCCTACAGTCCATGAGGTCATGACTGTCACCCCTGTTTTGAAGCCAGAGAGCCAGGTCAAGTTGTGAGTTTGCTCTCCTTCCCTCACTGGGCTGGGCTGAGGGGCCTCCAACCAAGTCACCAGGCCCCAAGGCCAGTCTTGGACATAGCAGGTGTCATTTGGACTCACAGGTCCCAGGCCACAAATGGCCACTGCTCCGTGGTGGGGAAGCTGGGAACTGGCCAGGGAGAGGGGGCAAGAATGTGACATTCAGTCACCCAGCATTCCACACCCCAAGTGCAGAAGAGGACACAGCAGCCCCAAGCGGCCCAGGCCGGACAGGGAACGGGCTCAGGAACTGAAGGTGGCATGTGGGCTCAGACCGGGCTACCTATGGCTGGGAACACTTTCTCCAAGGGAGGCAATCATGGGAGTGAACTTTGGGGTGAGCAGTTCCTAGGACCAACCCCTGGCCCCATCCACAGGGTCATAATGCACGTGACTTCTGGGCAGTCTCACCTTGTGCCCTGCTCTCTGGTTCGTACAGACTGGGGCCTCCTGCAGCTCTGCACCTGGGCCTGAGCACACCACCCAAGGCACGTTAGCAGACAGCCCTGAGTGCTGAGCATGGTGCAGATGCCACCTTCAGCCACGCCCCAGTTCACTGCAGCAACTTTGACCCAGGACAGTCCCACTGCAGGACGGGGAACCACCTCTGCCCCAAGTCCCTCACCACACCCCTGCACCTGTGGGGTCTCAGCTGCCTAGCTCTCGAGGGGCCTCCGTCTCCCTCCACCTGTTCTCACCTTGTCACTCAGGGCACCCAAGGCACCATGAAGTAAAGAGGTAAATCCAAACACCTCCCAGAGCTACTGTGGCCCCCCACCCTGGCCTCTGGCTCCCCTCCCTTCCCCCTGAAATTTAGACTCATGCCTGCCTGGCCGGAGCTCCCTTTGCACGGGGCCTTCTCCGACCACTCAGCCACCAGCCCTGACCGGCATGGGCCTCTCGCTGGTGGAATGGACTCTCACCTGAAATGCGGTGAGACCAGTTCGTCAGCGTCTAAGTGGTTTATTCCTATCTCGAATGTGAGTTCAAAGCGGGGCTGAGTGCAGTCTGGGTGCGTCCACCGTGGCGTCTCTGGGGCCAGAGTGAGGTAGCCTGGTTGCAGGACTCAGGCACTCTGGGACGAATGTATGGATGAATGAACCTCTCACCACCTTAGGAACCCCCAAAGCTGAAGGGGTTTAAATGGTGAGGAAGAGGAGGAAACAGAACCAATGCTGGTACCAGGCCTAGGCAGCGGATGGGGAGGTGCCCTAGGGGACAGAGAGGGAGGAGGCACCTCAGGGCTACTCAGAGGGCTGTGAGTGGTAGGTGACCTGCCCTGAAGTTGCTCTGTAGGCGGATGGATGCCACCCACTGGGGCTGCTGAGTGAGGGTAGAGAAAGAAGGGAGGGAAGGACACGCAGGGCCCCTGCTTTGCACCTGTGTCCACACCAAGCTGCATCCTCCGATCTCTCTCTGACCTGACCCTGGTGGTAGACCCAGCATTCTTTTTCCCCCTTGGCGAAGGCAGAAACAGAGTCCCAAAATCACCAGCCAGCAAAGTCCAATGGACTCCAAATGATGGGGTGGCCTGGGGCTGGGGCTGGAGTCTGGCCTAGAACCTGCAAGCCCCAGAGTTAGCCCACACTCCCTGCCCACCCCTACCCATGAAAAAGCTACCAGCATTCCTGGCCAAGCCGGTGGCCCGGGAGTCTGGTCATCCTGATGCAGCTGGTGCCCTGTGTGCCAGTCATGACCACAGCCTGGGTAACCACGGTAACATTGACCTGTGCCCTGGGAATTTCCCAGAGGGCCTGATGGCAGAGCTGCACAGAGTCTCGGCACGCCATCCAAGTGCCAAGCACTTATTAATCCCACAGCGTTAGGCTCTCTGAAGTGGCTCCCCGCCTCCCTGTCTCCTTTGTCTGGGCGTAATTGTCCAGGCCCTGCCTCTCCAGCTCTGTGATTAATTGCATGGGGAAGGCAGTGCAGCCGCTTAACTCCCTCCTTACTGCACCTTGTCTCCAAAGAAGGGGGCAGGTGCTGGCAAGAGCCATCTAGGTTACCCGGGACTGGGGTCAGGACCCCAGGCTCAAGACCCATCCCTTGCCACCAGCTGTGAGCCTCAGTTTCCCCATTTCTGAAATGCAGATAAAGCCCCTATGCGGCCTTCTGGTTAATTCATCTGCTCTGTTTAATTCAACTCAAAATCTCTTGACAAGCTTGGACCCATTCGAGCGTGTCTATCACACCAGTCAGCACGGCAAGGCCTGTTGCAGAGATGAATAAATCAGCGAAGGAGGTGCAGAGGAGGGAGGTCGGGAAAGTGGTGGTTTCCACAGGTGCAGGCGCAGGGCAGGAGCCCAGGAGACCCAAAGGACCAGAATGCCTTTGACAGCAACAACTTAATGACAACAGCAGCCACCGTGTTTTGAGCACCTGCTCCTCGGGTGCCAGGCCCTGCCCTGAGACTGGAGTTCAATCTGGGGCCCTTCCAGCACCCACCAAGTGTGGTAGGGTGGCCAGGGATGTGGCGGCCAAGAGCGGACTGGCCGCCAGAACCTCATACATAGGGGTGGCTCCAGATTAAGAAAAAATCCTTTGGGGTCACTGGTTCTGACCAGGGGTGGTGTGCCCAGGGGTCAGACAAGTAACCCTGCTTTTCTCTCTATGGCCAGTTCTGTGCAGCCCTTCAAATGGCCCTTTCTTGTCCCATTCATTGTCTCTTAGAGAAGGGCAGATTTGGCCTTAAGTCACAGGGAGAGTAGCTGACAGTGCAAGGCTTGGGGTCCTTCCTGAGTTCCCTGCTACCTCCTTTGACCACCCCAGGCAGGCAGGTGAGTGAGGAGGGTGCAAGGAGCATTTGTACAGAAAACAGCACCCAGCCAGGGTGAGCCTACCCTGCCAGGGCCTGTCCTGGGAGGCAAAGGGCGGTGGGACAGGCCCTGGCAGCCAGTCTAGAAACAGCAGGAGGCCAGGCAGGTAGCCAGAGGCTGAGGTAAAGCCCAGAGCCATGCCGGGCCCAGCCCTGCTGGAGGCCATGCCAGGACCTCAGCAGCTGAGGTATGAGAGGAGCTGG
This sequence comes from Perodicticus potto, assembly GCA_963574655.1. NCBI lineage: Eukaryota > Metazoa > Chordata > Mammalia > Primates > Lorisidae > Perodicticus > Perodicticus potto. Next base: position 4,339 of record CAUYRH010024688.1, on the reverse strand, counting down.
GAGAACCTTCCAGTCAGTGCCAGGCCCAGGACAGGAAAGGGAACTTCTCACCTGGGTGCAAAATAAAGAAGGTGCCAGAAAACTCAGATAAGATAAATGCTCTTTTAATACATTTTTTAAAACAGAATTAATTTTAAAAAACGTGAAGGTGAACAAATATGAAAATTGTAATAAAAGTAGGATCCATAGGTCTGGGAATCTAACGAGATGGTGCAAACACCCTGTGGCTGATAGAAATGATGCTTTAATGTGGCATTTTAAACACATGAGGAGTTGATAGCAGCTTGCTTTTGTGTTTTAATTGACAACACCAATTGCACACACTTGCTGTGTATAACGTGATGCTTTCATGGGTGCACACAGGGCCAGGTGACTAAACCCACCATGAACTGCCCTAGCACCTTGTCTTTGTGTGTGGTGAGAATGCTTAAAATCTACCCTCTCGTTCACACTGGGACTCAGACTACAGCACTCCCCCGGGGAACCTGCCCCAGCAGTGCCACTCCAGGCAGGGGAGACCATCTGACCTGCTGAGCCCAGATGGCTCCTCTCCCAGGTGGGGACTTGGGCCACTGAAACCCAGAGTCCAGCAGCCCAGCCCACAGTCTCAAGGCTGTCATTTTGGCAGGACCAAGATGACCTTGGGCAGACAAAGGACACCAACCTCCCCGTAGTCTGGCTTTCTCAGCTTCTGCTGGTACTCCTAACCTGCTGCCCCTTTCACCCTAGCAGGCAGGACAATCAAATGGCCAGGACACTCCAGGCCCTGGAGTGAGGGTTCTGGAAGAGTTGGCTGGGGCTCCAGGGGGAAGGATGTGGATTTGGAGGCTCCAAGATGGCAGAATGGCAGCAGGCAGGGCCATGGGAGGAGGGGCAGACCTAGAAATTTGTCTCAGTCTATCCTCAAAGAGGATGTCTCTCTCCAGTCTCCTCCCCCTGAGACACGTGCAGAAGAGTCACAAGAATGGGGCGACCTGCTCCTGGACACAGAGGCCACACACTCAGAAGCCAGATGCTCCAGGTTTAAATTCCGGCTTTCAACTTAGTGCATTGTGGACCCAGGCAAGAAGCTGACCCATCTCCCTCCCGTCACCTGTAAAATGGGATAGTGACAGTACTTGCATCGTAGGGCTGTGGCAAAGATTAAACTCAATAGTGCCAAACACAAAGCAGTGTGCCTGGCAGCCCATAGAGACGGCAGTCCAAAGACACAGCCTGGTGGCATTAGCACCGTCACCAACATCATTCCATACTTTGCCCTGAATGTGAAAAGGGATAGTGGGCATGCACCACTGGGTAGGCCAGGGTGGGGGCCATGGGATGTCATTTCTCAGTTTATCATTTCCAGCTCTGCCTGAGCCGCCCCCCCCCCCCGAGTGGCCTTGAATAGTGGTCATTTCTCCTGCACTTTCCCCCAGAGTTCAGCATCTGAAAAGCAATCAGTCTTATATCTATCTTAAGTTAATAATAAATGAATTTCCTTTGCCCATTTTGCTGATACTGAGATCCAACATGCAGTGTCTGTGGTGTAATATATTGCAACAACAGGTAACACCCTGAGCCATAGCCCAGCAGGAAAGCATGGCCGGGAGCACAGGAGCGCCCTGGCAAAGGTGGGATGCTGCCTCTGTCTCAGCGCTGCTGGCTCTGGGGGACCCCACTCCATGCACCCTGGAACCAGGTCTGAGACAAGAGGGACTCGAGTTCAGACCCTGAAGGTCTGAGTGCAGCCTGCGCACGATTGGCTGTGTAATGGGGGCACACTCTAACCCTAGGGGTCCCCGCAGTGTCACTTCTGTCAGAGATGAACAAAGGCCACAGTGGACATTTACATCAGGAGTCCCTGGATGGCTGAGGACCCTGTGGAAACGTGACCAGCCTCATCAGAATCTGAGAAACACCAGCTGGGGCAGCCCTTCTGTCCCCAACACCATGGTAGCAGTTGGGAAGGAGGATGCTAACGCATTTGGCGAGGGTGTGGACTCTGCATGCTTGCCGTGGGGCCAAGAGGTACGGCCCCAGAAGTCAGGGGTGGGGGAGCATCTTGTAGGCTTAGCCAGGTGCAGCAGGCTGGCACACGGCAGCTCCCCTGGGACACACGTCTCATAGAAATACCCACAGAGATCCCAGAGGGGCCGGGGAATAGGCGTCCTTCACACTGGTGATGGTGACAGCCAGGAGTCTGGACCAATCAACTTTGGCCTCTCCAAGCTGCAGTGTTAGCCCCACGAAGCTGTAGCAGTGCCTGACAATAAGTGCTGAGTGGAGCAGGGGCTGCCAGGCCAGGATCCTGGGGTCTGCTGCCGTTGTCGGCCCACAGTAAAATGTGGGTGGCGGGTGCAAGGGACACTGTATGGAGCCCTGAGCCCCTGGCTGATATCCAGACACAGCGGGAGACACCTTAAAACCACCTTGACCAGGGACAGCCAGGGAGCAAATAGGTCCTCCAAGTGAAAGTTGCTCAAACAACAGGACATGTTTAGGAGGCTGGAGCACAGGGGTGGGGATGAAACCTACCAGGGAAGCTGCCCCTGGGAGCAGCAGGGGGAAGTTTGGGGTGTGGACAGCACAGTCTGTGGTGCCTGAGGTCCCTCAGGTCCTGGTCTGACCCCAGACCCCCAGGAATCCTCTGTACTCTCCATGGTCACGGCTTCTCAGCCTCCGTGGGACTGGGGGGCTAACTGTCCGGCTCCACATCCACCAAGCAGCTGTGAGAGGCCAGAGCTGCACGGAAGAGTGTCTCCCATTACAGGGGAGGGGTGTAGAGAGGACTGGGCCACGGTTGCCCTGAAATGCCCAGGCTCACAAAGGCACTGGCCTAGCAACTTCTGTGATATGCCGGGGCGGGACTCCAGACAGGACCACAACTCTGCCTGCAGCCCAGGGGCTGTCTCGAGAGGGAAGGGGCAGAGCAGAGCAGGAAAACGGCAACCACAGCAGGGGCCAGGGCTGTGGGCAGCCCAGGCAGTGAGCTGGGAGAAGCAGCTCTGCCCCAAGGGGGAGGGAATTTAACATACGGTTTGAGTTCGGAACACACCTCCCAGGTCCCTGATCTCCTCCAGCTGTGGGTTGCTGCAGAGAGAAGAGCTTCAGGAGGTGGGGATGCCTCCAGCAGCTGGGCCAGGCCCTTTCTGCATCTCTCCACACAGGCGTCTCCCATCCTGGCCATCTCCCCTACCTGGTGTCTCCCCCCCGGCCATCTCCCTAACTGGGCGTCTCCCAGTCTCATCCCTCCAGATGATTCTGAATTTGCCCTATCCCTTTGTCCTCTCTAGGGTTTACTCTCCTCTGGGGTCCAGCCCCCCTCCTCACATTTCTTAGAGGGGTCCCTTCAGCCTCCAGAGCAACGTCCAAGGCCTCAGTGATGACACACAGGCCTGTGGCACCTGCCTCAGTGCCCTCCCGACCTGCGCACCCCTGGGCCTTCGTACCTAGTGCTTTCTCCTCCTGGGAAATGTTCTCCCTGGCTTCTGTCCCTATGGAGCCTCTACACCAGGACACAGGCCACTGTCAGCTCCTCAGACCCCAGTGTAGAGATCTGGCTGCTGCCTGAGGCCTATGTTGACCTCAGCACAGCAGAGAAGCCCTGGTCAGGCCTCCGTCACCCCCCTCATTCCATTACCTCCACCCCTTCCAGAGACAACCACTGCCAGGGATTGAAAGTTTATTGTTCACTTGCATCTCCCACTTTCACTACTTTTTATGTTCCCATATAGACGATACAGGGTGTTTGTTTGCAGAGCTTTAAACTTTACCCAATAGCATGTTACCATGCACACCTCTCTGCAGGTAGGTGCTCTCATTAACATTCATTTCTGAGATTTATCCATGTTTTTTTTTCTCTCTATGCCCCTTCTAACTTTTTTTTTTTTTTATTAAATCATAGCTGTGTATATTAGTGCAATCATGTGGTACAATGTGCTGGCTTCATATACAGTCTGAAATATTTTCATCCAACTGTTCGACATAACCTTCATGGGATTTTCCTGGTTGTTGTATGAAAACATATGTATTCTGCATTTAGTAAGTTTCACCTATACCCTTCTAAGATGCACCATAAGTGTGATCCCACCATTTACCCTTCCTCCACCCATCCTCCCCCCTACCCTACCCTCCCTTGCCCCTTTCCCCATATTCTTCTGCTATAATTGGGTTATAGCCTTCATATGAAAGCTATAAATTAGCTTCATAGTAGAGCTGAGTACATTGGATACTTTTTCTTCCATTCTTGAGATACTTTGCTAAGAAGAATGTGTTCCAGCTCCATTCATGTAAACATATAAGAGGTGAAGTCTCCATCTTTCTTTAAGCCTGCATAATATTCCATGGTATACAAGTA